>OMNV01021399.1:0-10797 GCA_900303265.1 Brotula barbata | reverse complement strand
CAAGCAAAGTATCAGATAAAGTATCAGATAAAATATCAAATAAAGTATCAGTTAAAGTATCAAACAAAGCATCAGATAAAGTATCAAATGAAGTATCAGATAAAGTATCAAATGAAGTATCAAATAAAGTATCAGTTAAAGTATCAGATAAAGTATCAAATAAAGTATCAGATAAAGTATCAGATAAAGTATCAAATAAAGTATCAAATAAAGTATCAGATAAAGTATCAGATAAAGTATCAAATAAAGTATCAGATAAAGTATCAGATAAAGTATTAAATAAAGTATCAGATAAAGTATCAAATAAAGTATCTAGTAAAGTATCAGATAAAGTATCAGATAAAGTATCTAATAAAGTATCAGATAAAGTATCTAATAAAGTATCAGATAAAGTATCTAATAAAGTATCAGATAAAGTATCAAAGGGCTCTAAAAGCACTCAAATCTGCCTCTACAGAATCAATAAGATGTCAGAGCTGTAATAAGATCAATGGAATGTTAGAGACCAGATTCAGTATCAAGTCCAGTCTGTCAAAATAAAGACGAGGATAAAAAAGGGGAATTCCATGACTTCCTTCTTCTTATGTATATTTGCATTGGAAGCTGAGAATATTTTTTTTTATTTCTTTTGTTCCAGGGTCCGTCTGGACCACCTGGAGCACAGGGAAACCCTGGAGCACCTGGAGAAGGACTTGCAGGGCCAAAGGTGGGCAAAGACATTCAATCGTCTCAATTCAAACCATGTGGGAGTATTGAATGAATGAATATTTTTTAAATTACGACAGCACAATCTTTGTTTCAGGGGGACCGTGGTTACGAGGGTCCCAGGGGCAACCGTGGCCCTCCAGGTATTGGTGTGAAAGGTGATAAGGTAATTAGTTCTTATAACCTCTTATAATCGCTTTGTTTATGAGCGTATTTCTTCTGTTTATGCAGTCGGAATCAATAAATATTCTTTTCGCAGGGAAGTCACGGGTTGCCTGGGCTACCAGGTCCAGTGGGGGCTCCTGGTCGAGGACTGCAGGGGGAAAAGGTAAAAGTCATCTTTCATGTCAGACTGTGAGGTTCTGGCCGTCATTTATGCTGGAAATTTACAGCTCAAGTCCAAGACAAGAAAATAAAATGACTGTCAAAATTGATTTTCTCCGTCCGTCGGCCAGATTCACTCAAATATTCAATAAGAATCAACTTTGTGGTTTCCGTGGTTTCACACCTGCTCACCTGATTCCATTACAAACCCAGTTCGGGTTTTTTACCGCATTGTCGTCTCTCATCAGGGAGATCAAGGCCCGGTTGGACCTGCAGGACCCAGAGGAGCACCAGGTTTAGGGATATCAGGACCTAAGGTAAGAGAGAGACAGGACAGAGAGAGAGACGAGAGAGAAAGAGAGAGTGAGAGAGAGAGAGAGAGAGAGAGAGTGAGAGAGAGAGAGAGAGTGAGTTAAAACCAACAGTCCAAGGAGTAATGATGACGGGCGTGGATCCACCGAGCAGCTGCTGCTCGCTGTCAGTCACAGAAGAAGCTGCATAAATGTTTTGTAAATTCACGTCACGTTCGGTTAGCGTTCCTCTCCAACCTGCAAACGGAGGAAAATCGGTGTTATTTATGATTATTTCTGATATACTGTATGTTGATAAATGATGTGTGAGCTAACGGAGGAGGAGTGACACGTAGCAGTTTATACTTCTACTCTTCTTTTCGTTTGTGATACATGTTGAATTTCTATAATTCAGTGTTCGATGTTTCCATTTTGTCCCTTTTCAGCTTTTTTTTTAGTTTTTCCAGGTAATTTTTCAATAAATGGATCTTTTCCTCCTCCATCTTCAGCTTCTATGTCACATTTCAGGCATTTCCATTATTTTCCCATTCCGTCGCCTCGTCTGTCAAAATTTCATGTTCCATCATCACATTATCAGTTTAAATATTATTATAGTAATTGTAACCTGACCATCTTCATCCAAGATCATTTTATCATTCTAGATTTAACTTAGACTCCATCCAGATCAGATTCTTATTGTCTATAAACCCCACCGGGCTACAGATCCATTCTGAACATTTCACTGTGTGCTGTGCTCAGGGGACTCAGGGACACCCAGGTGATCCTGGACCGCCAGGAGAGAGAGGAGCCGGAGCCCCAGGACCCAAAGTGAGTCAGCCCGATCCCCTGGAAACGCTGCAGCGCTGCACCACACAGATGAATTCAAATCTCTGTCTAATCTGTCTAATCTGTGCCCTCAGGGTGATGTGGGGTCCGAGGGATTACCTGGTATACCAGGTCTGCCAGGAGACGACGGAGCCCCTGGACAAAAGGTGAGGAGGTCATCGCATAGAATCTCCTCTCTGACTCCACCGAAGATTATTTTAGTTTTTAACTGATCTACTGTTTTCACGGGGAAACAGGGGGACGTTGGGTTACCGGGCCCCAGGGGGCCTGATGGGGCTCCCGGTAAAGGCGCCTCTGGAGAAAAGGTAGAGAAATGGTTCTTTTATGTCAAGTCCACATTGAGATCTTTCATTGAAGAAGCCATGAATTCATTTGTCAAATGAAAGATTTCTTGGAATTTAGTGGCATTTGTGTCTTTTTGGCAGGGAGACCGAGGGGACCGTGGGCAGAGAGGACAGCTGGGGGCGGTCGGACCTGTGGGACCCGCAGGGGCTAAGGTGTGGACAGAACTCCATAGATGAGAATTATTGATGACCTATTGTTGATTGAGACTTTCTGGAATTTTCATGAGGATTTCTTCATTTTGGGATTCCAAACAAAGTAAAGCAGTAACGAGTGTTTCCTGTTCTAGGGTGAACCGGGGATTATGGGGCCCCCAGGTATCATTGGACCACCAGGACGGGGATTACCTGGAGACAAGGTACGGACAGAGGGAAAGCACCGACACACGTTTACTCGAGTACTCACTCATGTTTGCGTTTGTTGGTTTATTCAGTTGTTGTCTTTCTTTCTTCTTCCTTTTCTTCCTTCTTTTCTCTCTTTTTCAGTTTACCTGAAAACACAACAAATTAATTTCGCTCATACTTCCTTAGTTTCACTTCAACAATACTTTCGTACAAAAAACAAGACCAAGTTTACTTACTTTTACTCCTATACTCGAGCTTGAAGTATTTCCTCTCCGGCTCTGTTATTTGTTTTTGTTTTTTCAGGGAGAACCGGGATCACAAGGTTCAGCTGGAGCTGTGGGTGAGCCTGGAAGAGGTATACCTGGACCCAAGGTGAGCTCAGCGTCTTTTCCTTTTCGGTCTCCTTTGATCCTCCCAAAAACGCTCCTGACAAATGTTGTGTTTGGGTCTGAAGGGTGACCAAGGCGCCCCAGGTCCTTCTGGGCCATCTGGACTGAGAGGAGCCGGCCTTACCGGCCTTCCCGTGAGTAGTACAGGACATCAGATCCTCCATCGTCACTTTGAAGTACTGTTTGGCTGCAGGCATCACAGGGGCGTGGTCTTGGGTCACATGACTTGGACTCGACTTGAACTCCAGTTACAAATTCTCTGACCGTGAACTCGGCTCGACACAACAAAAAGACTCGTAGGGCTGACCTGGACTCAAGGCCGTCCTTGGATTTAATTATACAAATATACAACTTTATTACGTATATGTTCTTCAAATCAAAATTTATCGTTAAAGAATAAATGCTCATTTTAAAATGTGTCCACGATTTGTTTAAATCCTTAAATCGTCCTGGATTAAAGGTGGTGCACAGTGAATTTGGACTTGTGTAGGACTTGAAACTCGACCTCACTTGCCACTTCCTCCTCCCTCCCTTTGTCATGCTGCACTTCAGGGACTTCCTGGACCTCCGGGTTTGCCAGGAGAGTCTGGACAGGAGGGCGTCGGTTTGCCCGGACCAAAGGTAAAGTTTTTCTTTCTAGGAAAAGTTTTAAACATTTCCCAGCATTTTCTAGACCTGGCTGTCGGTCTGCTTTTCTCCACCGTGTGGCGCTCCATCACATCTGCAGCTCTCACCATTGGCGACTGCGGATAAGTTTGAGGGAATGAAAACCTGGACATGTCTTTGAATCTATCGAGGTTTTCTTGTTGATTTCAGCCTCTTGCCTTCTCTGATAAAAAATAATACAAATATTTGACATAATCACTGATTGATCTCTTTACATTTTATGATGATGTAATAAGTTCATTTGTTCATTTGCATGCATTTTCTGTACAGGGAGACAGAGGTCTGCCTGGACCTCCTGGACCTGCTGGACCTCCAGGCCTGGCTCTGATGGGTCCTAAGGTAATCCGTCCTAAGATTCTGTATCACGTGTACCTGTTACCACAGTCCGGTTGGTGAGACCATAGATTGATGTCCTTTTCTGTCCTGCAGGGTTCCACCGGTCAAGTGGGACCACTGGGCCCCCCGGGTCTACCTGGAGAAGGAATTCAGGGACAAAAGGTACTGCAGTCCGCCAGCCATTTTTTGCAGTTCATGTGAGTGGCAGCCATGTCCAGGGAGGACGCCGCACGCAGGACGCTGACTGGACACGCTGGTGTCATGGCAGGAAGTCGTCCACCTGTTTGTTGTTGTTTTTCACGCTTAAATCAGAAAAAGACCTTTCAGCGATGAGTCAGCGGTTCTCGGGTGAAGACTGACACGCGTGGTGGGAGGAGTTACTGATGCTGTCAGATGTATTTTTCCCAAAGATGTCTTCATTTTGCTCGTTTGCTCTGAGGCTTCGAACTTCAAACGGAAGTTAACGCCTTTGAGTTACACTGATAAAGTTAGAGATATCATTCAGGGTACCAGGCCAAGGAGTCCAATGGAGAGCCCGGTTAGAGGGACCTTTGTTTGGCCTTTGAGGAGGTTTAACACTGTCTGACTGCTTTCTAGTTCAGTAAAAAATAAAGGAAGGAATAAATGTAAACGTTTGCTCTGTGCCCCGTGTTTACAGGGTGAGCCTGGGCATCAGGGGATACCGGGGCCCAGAGGATCTCCTGGACAGGGTCTACAGGGAGACAAGGTGGGATTTATAGGAAATGTATTCCATTTTTTGGCAAAGGGTCCAAATCCTGGACCAGATTTTCATTTGTAGAAATGGATGTAAATGCAGTAGGAGTTAACTGGAGGGGCGTTCCTTTAATGCTGCCGCTCCACTTTGGGACTCCAGCTGGTCTGTATCAAGCGCTGTGTTCTTGTTGCAGGGAGACCGAGGGTTCAGAGGAGAAAAAGGTACCAAGGGAGAGAGAGGAGACTCTGGAGAACCAGGAGCTGTCGGACCTCTGGTATTGGACGCGGCTGTCAGACAAACACATTTTTATCGGCTTGTTCATTTCACTGATGATGTAGTTAAAACACACTTTTGGTACTGTAATGTAGTAACCATCCAGAGTCACCTCCAAGGAAGAAAAAACGATGGTTTAAGCAAAGATAAAGCCTCGATCATCTTCACTTTTTGCCACAGAAAATGTATGATTTTTTGTTCAGTGGTATGTAAAGCAGCATGTCAAAGGAAAAGCGCCCCATAATCACATGGATTGGACTGTAAATCTGGATTTGTTCTGAATCACAGGGTAGACTGGGACAGAAAGGAGAGCCTGGACTTGCGGTAAGCATCATACAATGTTCCATCGAGTACAAAAAAAATAGAAATTAGTAAACCAATCCTAAAATACTGCACATGCCGTCTTTCGCAGAGGGAAGAAATCATCAAAATAGTGAGAGCCATATGCAGTAAGTGATCATCGCCGTTCATTCACATAGATAACAGGAAATGATGAAATGTCGATATTTTCATGGACTCTCTCCTGTGAACCCGGTGACCTTTACCATCTTTGTCACGTCATAGTTTGTGCCTCCTGTGCAATAATCTTTTTTTTTTTTACATTTGGGTCTGAGAGATTTGTTTTTGTCAAAGAAAAATACAATCATTTAGAGGGCAAGGTGGGTCATAGGTCAATGAACATTATAGTAGATTTAGTTTTGGATCGTAGCTTTAAAGTTGTTTCGTTTTTTGGCGATGAGCGCTCGGCCGTTGTTGACACCAGACTTCAAACCGAGGAGTCAAATTTTAAACGTCAAAACTAAACAAACTTTGTCCTTTCTTTTGAAATTTTTTTTTTGTTTTTTTTTTTTACATCGTTGATGGATTGGTAGCAAAATGCAATCGGCTCAACCAATACTGAAGTGCTATTTTGGGTCACACCGGTACCTCGTGAATATTTACCAACTTCCTGTTGCGGTCTTTTTTTGGTCATTTGACAGAGCGGTGTTGTGTTTTGTTAGTTGGGTTAAACGTCGCCTTCACTGGCAGCAGATTTAAAACCTGTCTGAGGTTGTCGTCACATCGTAGAAGTGATGAGGCCCAGACTACATGGCCACGTTCGGCCCCAGACGTTTCTTCTTCTGTCTGTATTTCACCAGGCTGCGGAGTGACGTGCCGCCAAACTCCCCTGGAGCTCGTCTTTGTGATCGACAGCTCAGAGAGCGTCGGCCCCGACAACTTCAACCTGATCAAGGACTTTGTGAACGCCCTCATCGACCGAGCCTTCGTCAGCTGGGAGACCACGCGTGTGGGAGTGGTCCTGTACAGCCACATCAACGTAGTGGCGGTCAACCTCGGTCAGGAAATCACCCGGGACCAGATCAAGTCTGCAGTGCGCTCCATGATCTACCTGGGCGAGGGCACGTTCACCGGGAGCGCGATCCAGAAGGCCAACCAGGTGTTCAAGGCAGCACGAGCAGGTGTGAGGAAGGTTGCCATCATCATCACAGATGGGCAGGCGGATAAGAGGGATTCCGTCAGTCTGGAGAGTGCAGTGAAGGAAGCTCGAGTTAGTAACATAGAGCTGTTTGTCATCGGGGTGGTGAATCGGACCGATCCCCTTTATGAGGACTTCAAGAAGGAGCTCCATTTCATGGCCTCTGAACCCCACGATGACTACCTGTACCTGATTGAGGACATCACAACAATCACAGGTGAGGCATGTTCATATGGGGATTAAAGCCACCTGGTCTTTTGGAGTTTTGATGATGATGATGATGATGATGATGTTCCATCTCGTACCATTACCGTTACCATCTTGTCTCCCAGCTCTGGAGAGCAAACTGCTGAGCCACATCTGTGAGAACGAGGGCGGACGTCTGTTCAGCTCCATCCCGAGCTCCAAACTGCCTCCAGGATTTACGGAGGTCTCCAGCAACGTTCAGGAACCCCCGCACAGGACAGACACGGACACGCCCACGTTCACAGGAGACCACAGGAGAGTTCAGATGGTGGTGAGGAAAGGGTTCTTAGACATCTCTTCTGAAAAGTCTGTAAAAGTCAATACGCAAGTCACATTATTCCCTGTAGGACTGAACTTAAAAGTAGATAAAACCATTCTCTCCATCACAGCCCGGCCCTCCAGCTCCACGTCCTGATTTTCAATACCGGCCGAAGACGGATGGCAGAACCTCGTCTGAAACACAAAGGTTCCCTCTGTTCGACAGGCAGCCCTTCAGGCCCAGCGCGGAGGTCCTCCCTGACCGTGAGATGAAGAACCCCACGTACACAATCAAACCCACGCTGAAAACGCCCGGGCGGGAAAGGACCACATCACTGCTTCCATCGACTCTTCCCACAATGCTCTCAGACACCTTTAAATCAGGTAATCCGGGGTAAACATCAGTGCAGGTCTGGGCTCACTTCCCTTAGCGGGCTTGGTTGTGTGCGCGAACACAATTGGACGTCTCCGCGGGTACGAAGCAAGCAGAGAGATGTAGTCCATGTCGCTGCACCGGCGACTCCTACTGGTTGGTCAAGGCACCCTCGGACCCCAGTCCTAGTGAATCTCGACTCCCACAGTTGAAAACGTGGCGAGTGGGGACATCGTGACTGTTAGCGTGTGACTGTTTACACCTCCTCCCTAGCGGACAGAAGTAGCCGAGGGGGAGCTGAACAGTCCAAAGTTGGAGAGAAAAGAGCTGAACGAGCACATTCAGATTTATTTCTCCCATTCGGCACGGAACAGTGCGAGCGGGAAAAAAAGCAAATGGAATCCGATATTCAGATCCGCTTCAGGCCTCATTCATATGTGGAACTAAATCCGATCTGAATTGGATATCTGCCAATGCGTCGGCCGTCTATACGCACTGATCGGATATTCCCTAATATTGGGAGCCGGCGTCATTGAAAATGCGACAATTCCGCATGTAAATGACATTAATACACGTGGTGGTCCCTGCTGAAAAAGTAAACCGAGCGGGTTGTTACAAGGAAGTGCAAATGCAGAGATCAGATATGTGTCACTGAAAGTCCACGTAAGCAGGCGGTCAAAAAAACAACAACAACATACGCAACAAATCAAATCTGATCAGCAAAAACCCTCATCCACGCAATTTTTTGTAATACGATATATAAATGTTTCTATATTTCCCAACAGAACGCTGTGGAGAACCCCTGGATCCAGGACCATGCCGGGAATACGTGGTGAAGTGGTACTTTGACCACATAGCTAACTCCTGTGCTCAGTTCTGGTTCGGAGGCTGTTTAGGAAATAGCAATCAGTTTGAGACAGAGAGGAGCTGCAGAGAAACCTGTGTCAAGGTCTAGAACCTACGTTGAGGTCTAGAACCTACGGCGAGGTCTAAAACCTACGGCGAGGTCTAGAACCTACGTCGAGGTCTAGAACCCATGTCGAGGTCTAGAACCTGCGGCGAGGTCTATAACCTGTGTTGGGGGTACCTGTTCAGTCGTTGGTCCTCATAAATCAGTTTCGGTCTGAGTTCAAATGTGATTTATTAATATTGTTGTGCCTTTGTATTTAACTATTTGTAGTTTGATCAAGATAAGATGAAACAGAAAACATCCTTCAGCCACGTTCACATTCCAGCCTCAGTTCAGAATGTTTCGGTCTTAGTCAGACCCGATCTTTTTGTCCTGGTGGTTAGTCAGGGTCCTGTACCTCACAGAACTCCCACGAACATTTCATCTGCAGGCGCTCAAACTAAAATAATGAAAATGGAACCAAGCAGCTTCTTGGGAAATGGCTCAGTTCTATTTTTTTCATTTGGTGAGAATCCTACATATTAGGGCCTCTGTAGGTAAAAAAAAAAAATATGGAGCCATAATCCCTGAGATTATATAGCAGCAAATCTGTGAAAAAACTCAAACATGAAAACTGACATGAAACACAATCTAATGAAAAAAAAAAAATCAGTGAAAATGTCACACGCATGCAAAACAAAGAAATCTGGTAAAAATGTGGTAAACTTCATCTCTGGAGCAGGAGCGCAGCTTGAGACCCCAAAGATGGGGTTAAAAGTTCACCTATGTATAATTAAATATTCTGTTTCTGTAGGTCAGAGGTGAGATTTGTTCCTTTATTTTATGGCTCCATGCCACAAAGTGAGCAAACTAAAGAGAGCTGACAAACTTAAGCGTAGAGGGAAAAATTCAACGAAGGCAACCAAAGACTGTTACTTACACACTGTTGAGCAGTTACCGTAATGAAAGAAACCAACTTTGACTGTAACCACTAACCTTTTCATTCAGAGACCTTAACCATATTGTATGATAATGTATTATGTACTTTATTTTTGTAATATTTTTTAATACTGATTAATGTCATTAAACAACAAACGGACCAAAGCAAACAGAGTCAGCAGAGTCATTGGAGCTGCTGTCGCCATCACTGCTGCGGAGGAAGAAGATTCACGAAACCACGATCTGACAGTTCAGTCGCGATCATTTCCACACATGTAGTCTTTTAATAAAAGAAAAGAGTAAGGGGACCTTACGCTGGTTGAAGAGGAATTACTAAGACGCACCACAGGGATGATTAGTCATCGCTGAGTGAATTACCACAAAGTGCCACTTCCTCCATGTTGGACATAATTATATATAATTAGGAGAAGACGTCCTCAGATCACATTATCTTCAGCTGCAGACATAAAACCTGCCTATTTAGCTTCTTTACGCTGTCTTCAGGGGACGGCTTACGGAATGTAAATGGTCGGAGATGCGGATTAACCCGACAGGTGATACTTTAAGTCAGTGCCGTTAAAATAAAACACGCTGCAAGTAAAAGAAGGCATTAAGACAGTAAAGCTTTAATGTTTTCATTTGATTTTACATCCAGTGTCGTAATCATGCAGATCCACATTCAAAGGGGAGAATTTACAGAGTGGCATCACTTGTAGAAGACTAGAAAAGAGGACATGATGATGTACCCGGGCTCCTGAGCCGGATTAGGATCCTGACCGTCGTAGAGGCCGAAGTAGACGACCGTGTTGGATTCATAGCTGTCCAACTAAAGAGACAATAAAATACACCGCTACAGTCTTAAATCAGTCTTTAATTACACTCCTACATTATTAAATTAGTCTTTAATTACACTCCTACTGTATTAAATTAGTCTTTAATTACACTCCTACAGTATTAAATTAGTCTTTAATTACACTCCTACAGTATTAAATTAGTCTTTAATTACACTCCTACAGTATTAAATTAGTCTTTAATTACACTCCTACAGTATTAAATTAGTCTTTAATTACACTCCTACAGTATTAAATTAGTCTTTAATTACACTCCTACAGTATTAAATTAGTCTTTAATTACACTCCTACAGTATTAAATTAGTCTTTAATTACACTCCTACAGTATTAAATTAGTCTTTAATTACACTCCTACAGTATTAAATTAGTCTTTAATTACACTCCTACAGTATTAAATTAGTCTTTAATTACACTCCTACAGTATTAAATTAGTCTTTAATTACACTCCTACAGTATTAAATTAGTCTTTAATTACACTCCTATTTTATTAAATTACTCTTTAATTACACTCCGACAGTGTTAAATTAGTCTTTA
>OMNV01021391.1:0-14256 GCA_900303265.1 Brotula barbata | reverse complement strand
TGTGTGTTTGTGCTTTACGTTGTCCATGTGAGCTCGTGTGTCCTCTCGTGTCTCCTCTCGTGTCTCCTCTCGTGTGTCCTCTCCTGCTGCAGCGCTCCGTTTTGTCTGTATCCAGGATTTTGTTCCAGTCAAACACAGCAGCAGCAGCAGCAGGTGCTTTGACTGATTAGTTCCTCCTCCGCTTGACAGCGTGCTAATCAGTGAAATCATTTGTTGAAGTATTTGGGTGTAATGTAACACACACACACACACACACACACACACACACCTTCATGAATCTTCTACTGCAAATGTTCACTGACGTTTGATGTTTTTACCTTTTGCCTGAAAAGAATTTTATTTCAGAAAAACAAATACAAAGTCTGTTAAATGTCAAGAAAAGTGAAAGTGCTCCATAAAAAAAGGTGGTTGGAAATTATTTTTACGGCATTTATCGTGGACAATTTGTGGTTTTCTAATTCTTTTTCTGTTTTTCATGCATAATCAGATACAGATCCAACGGATCAGCGGCGTACTGCACTCATTCAAATAGGGATGGCTGAAAGATGCTGCTGTACTAAGGAGAAGACGAGGAGGAGGAGGAGGAGGAGGAGGAGGAGCGCTGAATTTTGGCGTTTGTCTTTAATGTGCTCCTTTTGACGATCTGAACCCGAGCGGAGACCGTGGCCGATCGGGAAACGGCGCCAAACTAATTCTAAGAAAAACAGAGAAAGGCCTGAAATATGTGGAGAGCCTCAAATTGTTGGAGGAACTAATTGAGAACTGGCACTTAAATCTGCTCCAATTCCAAAGCTGCCACTTCCACTTAGGCCTCCTCTGGCTTTATCTTCAAAACCTGCATTCTGTTTTAATGAAACTGGGATGTTACAAGTTAGTCCGCAGTATCAATCACCTTAATTAGTCATGGGGGAGCCTTTTGGATCTGTGTGTGTGTGTGTGTGTGTGTGTGTGTGTGTGTGTGTGTGTCCCTATTGGAAAGCAGAGCACCACTTTAGGTATAAATCTGAATTAAAAGTGATTCCTTACTTTAGATGTAGAGAAATATTCCATGATTATGATTATATGCTGCGTCGTCCTGGACTCCAGTAACTGGAGTGAAATGTTTGGTAATAATACGAATAATAAGTATAATAACAAATAACAAAAAAAACCAAAACAAGTTACTCGCTCAGACGTACGCGTGAAGATAGTTTGACTGTGAATTCAATTCTTATAACGTTTTATTTCTTTACGTGACATGTTGACTTTGCTAGCAAAAAACGTTTTTGGTAGTTGAGTGGTTTCCATGGTTACCGTCAACTAGAAGGTATCTTACGGTATTTTAAGGTGGACTGAGGATCATTTAGTGAAGTTTCGCACATTTCATGATGGAATGAATGTGAGGAAACAAAAGTTAAACGTTGCGATAAAAGTTTATAGCGTTTATAGTTCACAGCAAACTACCCACAATACTTTGCCCTCTGCGTCAGAAGAGGTGGTACGCGTCCCGTCGGTATGTGGCCGCCCGGCGGTTATTGCAGTTTTTTGGCGTACATTTTGCCACCTGTGATCCAGGATCTTTCCGTCCTCCTGGATGTTGGAGCTGTGATTCCTGCCATCACTCCGTACATCTCTCTCTCTCTCCCTCTCTCTCCCTCTCTCTCTCTCCCCTGTTCACCAAGGTCACTCAGCAGGTCGCGGTGAGCGCGTGGAGCTGCCTGTCCCGTCACCGTGTCTTCTCTGCGCCGTATATCTGCTCCTCCTGAAAATGGCTGCATCCATGTATCCAGCAGCAAGGTCTCATGAAGGAGGCAGTGCTGCAGCAGCAATCCAACATCAAACGGATGAAGGTGTGTGTGTGTGCGTGTGTGTGTGTGTGTGTGTAAAGAAAAGAAAGAACGGCTGCCAAGCTGATGTCAGCATTAGGACTTAATCTAGCCACTCTAGAAGCTGCCAACTCTTCTAAACAGAGGATAAATCCACACAAATAAGAAGGTGCAATGTCTCATAAATGTTTCATGGACATAAATGTGATATTTCAGCATCTGATTACAGTAAATACACACGATGACACAACAATAAAATCCACCAAACTGGTGCTCATGACTGTGACTGAGGCTCAGTTCAGCTTTTCTTGGTTTCATCAGACCACTTTCATCTGGATTTATGTGTGGTTGAAGTCCCTGTTGAAAGAAACCTCTTCCTCTTATTGAGGACTTCAAATCATGAAACAATAACAATAATGTCAACATGTGCAGCAGGATCACCTGACAGCACCGTCTTGACATTTGTGTCCAGTTTTAGGCACAAATGCTTGAAATATTGTGGCTTTTCTCCATATTTTCTACTTTACTGCAGGTTTGGCATCAACCAAATGACAGAAAAGCATCAGACGGAGGAGGAGGAGGAGGAGGAGGAGGAGGAGGAGATTCATCACAGCTGCAGGAGAGGAAACTCAAACGTGACAGAGAGGAAGATCAGATCCCACAGGTGACAGTGAAGACACCACAGCAGACAGATGACATCATCACCACATCACTACCTTTCCACACTCTACGCTCAGTCCTCCGTACAGACACACAGGACGCTGAGCCTGTTCCATGGAAACGTTGGTCCATGACGTCAGCAGCTATTTGATTAAATCATCAATTTGCGGTGGTTTAAACGTTGGCAGGATGACCTAAAATCTCCCTGATACTCTCATAATACCATCAAATCTAAAATCAATAGACCTCATTGATCATGAAAAACTGGATGTCGTACACACGTTTCATGAAGACGCCGTAAAGTTCCTGTCACGTGATGCATAAACGACGCTGATGGAAACGAGACAAACTGGAAGTGAAGTCAGCAGGTGGGAAAACCCGGAGTGGAATGTTGAGGTCGCATGTAAAAAAATGTAATGATTTTTTTTTTCAATGGACAGATTTATGACATATCTGATGATTGTTGTTTGATTTAGGTTCGTTTAAATCTATACGGACTCGACTCGGGTTTGGATAATGTGTTCAGTTGTGTTTTTGATGTTGGGTTTGTGTCCGTCTCAGACGTTCACTGACTCCCATCCAGACGGATCCTGGATGCAGCACGGATGCCGATGGACCCGTTTGTAGCTGCGTACAGAGGAGGCTGTTCATCCTGACGTGTGTTCTTCGTTGTGTGTACTTTCAGTCATGTGGGACTCATTGTGGCTGATAAAAGTGCAGGATCGAACGGAGAGAGAGAGAGAATAGCGGTGCAGATTATTGACCCGCAGCGGCGGAGAACCGCTACGTTCCTTTAACCGTGGCCTCCCCGGTCAGAGGAAATGTCATCCCGCGCCGGAAGGCTTCGGAGAGCAGCGTTAGCCGTTCCTTAATTATGATGCGAACCACGCCACAGCGCCCGCGTGCGCATCATCACAGCGCAGAGCCAGAAGCGGTAAGAAGGACTGTTACGTCGCAGGAGCTCAGTTTTCCACGTCCACTGAGATTCTCCAGGATAAAACATTTTGTCAGGATTATAACACAATAACCCCACTAATGCACTCTCGGCCTTCCATTTGTTCTCGTCTGTCACGGCAGAAAGTGCGAAACAAAACGCCGCACTGACATGTGAGCCGGGTGGAGGTGGACGAGTCCTGAGCTCAGGTTATTAGTCCCTCTCCTGTTGGAGACGAATGGACGTTGAAAAGGCCTGATCCTATTTTGGCCCCTTTTAAGGGGTTCAGCTCGAGTGTAAATGTTCCGGATCGGACCGAGCCGGGAACGTTGACCGACTCAGAGAGTCCACAGACCGGAGAGCGATGACAGTCAGCTGTCTGTTTCACTTCAAGACGTTTACTGTTGAAATTTATTTCCCGCCGCCATCTGTGCTGTTGCCATCGCTCATCGCTGCACCGACAGACACCGTTTGTCCATTAACCCCTTCAACGCCGAGGGAACCCCCGACGGTTACAACTTCATTCAAGTCCGATTTCATGTATCATGTTGCATTCTGGGTAAAGTGAAAACCTTAACTACTAGAAAAATTGTTTCTGGGAGCGATATGCCACCGCTGACGTCACAGACCAGCAGGGGGCCGCGGACCACCGCCTGAAACCCCTTCTCTGGGATGAATTACTCCTGTGTGAGGTCAGTGAATGTGGAGTAGGTCAGACTTTATATTATCAGTAGATATTATACTAATGTATGTATTTATTTATGTTCCTGTTGATCATGAGGGACCACGGCTTTGAAACCAAAACAACGTGCTGGAAAAATCTTTACATCTTCGTGCTCCGGTTGTCGCTCGGCTCCCGACGCCCCCAAACTTAGTTATCCATCATATAATCCGTCCGTGACATAATCCATAACACGGCCGTGTAGCTAAGGGCCCGGTGCCGTGCAAACAGCGCTTCCTGTCTCTGAAGGTCCTCTCCACGTGCTAACGAGGTTGGATCTGTTTATCTGGGCTCTGGCAGCCTTCCTGTCCAGACGTTCTCCTGCACTGTGGAGAGTTACTGTCAAATGACATTTAAAAATAGATTCTGGCTCCGCCCCATCGTCCAGTCCTCGAGCTTTGGCTGGATTCTACCGTCTGCTTGAAGGTGCGGCGGACTTCCTGTTGACAGGAGACAGAACTGGACCCCACGCCGCCGCACGCTGAAATCTCCGTGTTATCGCACGAGAAGGACCAGGTGGACCTCGCTCCCTTTTCCGATGGAGCAGTTTGACCAACGGTTGCGTGCACGTCATCGCCTCTTTGTGGCGTTGGAGAAGGCGGGACCTAGATCGCCACACAACGTGCACACAAAATGGATTAAGACTGTAGAACGCAAATGTCAGCATGAAAGTTAAGTAAAAAAAAAACGGACATTTTAACGCCCAGAACGGGTCAGGACCAAACTCATCACGGAACGCCGCCGATGAGTCGCTGAATCCCAGAACGGCTACTTCATCCTCACTACGTTTTTTTGTTTTTGTCCCCTAAATGTCTCCGTGGCCGTGCTGAGGTTTCCCGTCTCCTACGGAAAGGTCAGGACATTTGTCTCGTCCTCAGCGGATCTCGGCGAGCTGAGATGTTAAAGTGGGACCGCGGCCTCCACTCCATCACGGCGGACATCTCAATCCGTTTCCGCCCGCTCGGCTTTTAGGCCACGTTTACGGCAGCACGGCGCTCCGGCGGCGATCCGTCACAGCTGCTTCGGCCTTCATCCATCACGGCCTGTTTCCTCTCTCTCCTCCTCATTCGTTTGTCTTTTACCTTCTTCGCTCCCTGTTAGCCCACAATCCATCCAGGACCACCTCCCGTCCCGGTTTTTCTCCCAGGTCTCGAGCTGGTTGGTAGAAATATCTTGAACATCTTCAGCTCTGATCCAGCCCGGCGACATTTTTTCACTCTGGTGTGAATCTTAAAATTCTCCAAAGGCTCCAAATATCAGGAGACGATGGAGATCATTCTGGAAAAATCGATATCAGACGATACGGAAAAAGGATTCAGGATTCAAGAATAATCCTTCATTTGGGAATGATGCAGGATTATTATAAGGATTTGAAGTCTTTTTCTGTGTTATACTCAAATATTAATAGATTACGAAAGTGAAAATATTTGTATTATTTCATTTGGTTTTGGAAACTTTATATTAAAAATATAGTTTGAGCTGTAAGGTTGAGTTTCCTTCGTCCAAACACAGAAATGGTCAAGACCAACATTCCCAACGTCACGACTTAAATCAGCACTTATGGAAAACCGGGACCACCTCTGCTCTTCGTGATCGGATCAGACCAGAGTGGAGAAAAACAAAAAAAACAAAAAAAACAAAACAAAAATCAAATCAAATCAAACCAAATCAAATCAAACCAAATCAAATCAAACCAAATCAAAGCCCCTTTGGGATTGAGTGTAATATAATCAGGAACGGTTCGTGGGCCTGTTCAGACCTGGATGTGATGTTGGGCACGAGGAAAAACTTCAGTTGACTACATTAGGATGCATTCTGGGTAAATAAACTGACACATCTAAAGGAAAGAGAAATTGAAATGACGTTACTTTTAGGAACGGTCAGAGCGTCGAGCGGCAACGTGATCCAGAAATGTTGACACCCCACGTCCACGTGAGCTGGCTGTGATGACTCATCCGTCCTATCGTCCCATCCGTCCGTCCGTCCCATCCGTCCGTTCCATCTGTCCGTCCGTCCTATCGTCCCATCCGTCCGTCCCATCCGTCCGTCCTATCCATCCGTTCCATCTGTCCGTCCGTCCGTCCCATCTGTCCGTCCGTCCCATCAGCAGCGTCTACGTCGGGATTAGGAGCTTTAAAAAAGTCACTTATTTTATGGTTCCCTAAACAGAATTATCCAAACATCAGAGTGATTAAAAGCCGACTGATGGATGAACACGCAGCACCGCAGCGCCGCAGCACCGCAGCGCCTCGCTCCCCATTAGTTTCATTAGATGACTTCATCTGATACGGGCTATTTCAAGTCATCACCCAATTATATCGGCTCTTTTTGTCGGTGGCCTCGAGCAGCGGCGTGTGTGTTTATTTAACTCGTCCCTTCACCGCAACACACGCTCTCCGTCACACGCACGGGCCGAAAGTGGAGTTCCTTCTGGAAGAAACTCTGTCGGCGTTTCGCCTTCGCGTGCAACTTTTTTTTTCATTCAAATCAAAAACGAAGAGTTTTGCTGCAGGAAGTGGAGCCTTAGCTTCATTTTTCACCGTTTATACCTTAAACTTCGTGGAATATTTGACTGTCCTTAACTATTAACCTCTTCAACTCCCCGAATGGGTCCAGATAATCCAAGACGTCCAACACTCAGAGTGAATGACAGCAGAGAAAGTCTCATGTTAATAATTCTAACTACCGTAAACTTCTGCTACTTGTTTATTACTTATTTGTGTATTAGCGCCCCCTTTTGGACGGTGATTGGATCAAGAGTCCCACACAAAGTACAACGGTTCATAACGCCCAGCACCGTGTTCACGCCGTGATAAAACACACACACACACACACACACACACACACCGATACAACCCAGATGAATTCAATACATTTAATTGTTAACTGATTCATTGCACATTTGCTCAAGTCCAGTTATACTCGATGTAAAGCTTCAAAAAATACAATCTCAGTCATCTCCGACGTGATTCTGAGTGATTTCGTGTTGGCTTTGAAATAAAATACAGAACATGACAGACAAACTCCTCCTCCCCAGAATCTTTTTGTGTTGTTTTCTGATACTTTTTCATAAAGTAAACATTGAGAAACAGGGCAGCATAACTGGTCAACGTCAAAGATCGTTTCATTCGTGTTTAGGTAGTGTAACTTTCAGCCTACGACACACAGAGTACATTCCCTCTGCTGTGTGCCTAAACGCCGTTCCTCTCTCCTCACCTGTATGAATCCTTTTCTGTTGGCACCTGAATGATCATAATCACATCTCTTCCACGGCATCGTGTCTGCGCATGTTTCACACTGCACGGACATGAATGTCACTTTCCCTTTTAGAAATATTTTAACCGGTTTACAATACCTAACTTTTTTCAAATTAAAAAAATAGTTTTAGATCATCGACTGTACACGATACCAAAAACGATGTGCTTTTCCCCACAGAGTGAATATAGTGCTGAGTTCTCTCAACGTGAGCGCCACCCACCACCTTCTCCAAGTTCACGGAAGTCTCTCGCCGTGAAACCTCCGATGTCGGTACCTGCCGTTCTTCTCCTTGGCGCCGATGCAGGCGTTGTGCTTGTTGCTCTGTAAGTGGTTCCAGAACTTGATGAGTTCGTTGGGTTGGAACTGGTGGGAGGTTATGAGATGGCTGTACTTGCAACTGGAGTAAGTCACCCGCCAGTGGTTGAAGAGGAACTCGTTGGGAGGCGGCACCGGGTCGATGCGTAGCTTAGCCAGGCAGATTCCCACGTAAACATCCTCCAAGTGAAGCCTGCGTATGCTGAGAGAGGCCTGGTAGATCAGGTCGGCCATGTCCCCTGAGAACACGTAACCCGTACCTGAACAGAATGTGGGATAGCGCTCGCTGGGGTACAGCTCCGGCGCCATGTACCACTTGCTGTCCTTATTTCGATTTGGTGCATAGCCCCTCATTAGATAACCCGTGAAGTACCTCTTCTTGGGAGGCAGCTCGGGCTTCAGCAACTTCTGGATAAGATACTCGGTGTTGACGAACATGTCGCTATCCGTCTTCATCACGTAGGAGGCACCTGGACAATATGTGGCCACCCAGTTCATGGCCATCAGGGTTTTGATGGTGAGATTGTAATAAGTGTCTTGGTAGTCCTGTTGGATAATGTCATGGTAAACACTGCTCTCCTCCTCTAAACTGTTCTGGAGGAAGGTATCGGACCTCTTTCCTTTGCCAAGAAGGAAGAGGCGAACGAAACCCAGGCCCTTTGCTACGGTCTCATTCCCCCAGGTCTGACGAATAGCGTTCCTGGCATTGACCTGGCCAGGTTCGGCAGCAATGAGGAGGATGAGAAAGGGCGTACTGTCCCTGCATTTGAAGGGTTCGTTGAGGATGTAGCGGTAGGGCTGGGCGCTCAGCCTCCCTCCGATACCCATTTCCTTCTGTAAACTGTTGTTAGTGCTCATGGAGTCCTCGAGCCCCATCACACCCGTCCTGGCCCCTCCCCCACCTGCTTCTCCGGCCGCCTCGCCCTGCTGAGAGCTGAGGTTGAGCAGAGGCTTTGGTGCTACGTACCCCGTCTCCTTCCATAGGCTCCGAAGGGAGGCGCTCTGATTGGCCTCGACTTTGGGGCTGCGCACACCCTTAACGGTGTAGGCCAAAGGGTTTTCCCTGGGACCACCAGGCCCAGGCAGCCAGTCCTGGTGGCTGAAAACTAAAAAGAGGGTGAAGAGCAGAGCCAGTGAGAGGAGTCCGGCCACGTGGGTCCGAAACAGTGAACGCTTAACAGTCCAGGTCATCTTGATGGGACAGCAGTGCCTCCGTCTCCACTGCATGGTGCAGATCGGGGTTGTGCAAGGCTGCTGCTGGAGAATGGGTGGCAGATGTGGTCACAGAGAGTCTCCTCAAACATGTGGTTTCCAACGGTCAGAGGGTTGTCGGAGATGGGAACCTCCTATTGGAGCGGTGGGAACCTTCAGTGCCCCGTGGAGCAGCTTGGAGCGAGGTTCAAACAGCTCCGAGTGGACACCGGACACTACAAAAAAGAAATCAACAGACCTCATCGATTAGCCAACCCTCATGAATCCCATCACTTGATTTGACTTGACAGTATGAATTTGACCACATTACAGAACATTTAGCTTTTTCCCGTCCAGGAGGGTATTTCTGGCAGCGTTGGATCGTCTCACCGTGGAGATGTGTCCCTGGCTATTCTTTGGCGCTGCAGACAAACACGGGGTCATGCTCTGTGTGTCGTCTCCTCCAGGATAAGGGCCACCTCCTCTATGTTTGCTTCCTCTAATCTGGAAAGAAAAACAAAGGGTGTGAGAGAGAGAGAGAACTGGCTTTGGCAGCAGTCCAACACAGACCTCCGTTTCCTTGGCATGGAGCCATGCATCAATGGTTTGACTTTCAGCGATTTTTATTTCCTGCTAAGGAAGAAAATTGAGCGTATTCCTTGATTTTATTTGGTTTGTTTTGACACACTTGCTGTGAATTAATCTTTTAAGGTGCAGCTCCCCAATTAGAGGTTTCTTTGGCCCACTATGGTAAACAGGTCTCTTAATTAGCCAATTTCATATTGCTAATCAATAGGACAGAGTTGTAGCGACTTCAATTGGGTCAGGACTCCAATCAGAGGAGACCGTGGGAAAAGAAGGAGGGGGAACTTAAAAACGCACTTTAGAGAATGTCAGCAACAAAAGGAAATACTGATGATTGTGTCTATCAGGGGTTTTCAACCCGTGGTCAGTGGCTGCATGGTGGTCTGTGGAGGCACTGCAGGTGGTTCTCGCTCATTTGAAGAAAACCCTAATCTCCGCCCCTGTCCCCCACTTCTTACACCTCCTAGAGCCATAGGTCAGGAAGGTGGTCCATGTTTAGATCACCTGTATGAGTCCATACGGCCAAATTCAAACGACGCTGCGGTCGTTAAAGTGGTATCTCTGACCACATAGGGGCAAGGAACAACTCGTCCTTTGTCTGTAGTTGGGAATGGATAGAACGGAAAGATTGAAGAAAACACAGAATTGGACTCTGGCAGCAACAAATGTGGCTTCAAGGTGGTACCGGAGGCACTTTTACAACACCAACGTACAACGATGGCGTCCTATGATTGTAGCTTTGGAACCCTGATCATGTGACGTGGCCCATCAGATGCTCATCCCCTCCCAAAAAGTGAATGTTGAGACGTAGATCATGTAAATCCGGCTCATTTCCCTCTTACTTAACACTCAAATGTGATGTTGCGCTCAGATCCGATCTTGTCATCTTGACCGTCCGTTCGTTCGTCTGTCATTGTTGCAGAGATTCTTATCTGTCATCGGTATCTAATGTCACCCAACAATCCAATCTTCCCAGGCGAGCACGTGACAAAACAACGTCACGTGTGGCACGACATCCTCACATCTCGCTGGCATGGATGCCAAGACCTGCTGGGTCCCCGTGGGCCCACTTCTTTAGCTACCGGTTCACTGAGGACAACATATAAAACGACAAAAAATCTGATCCGACCATCCACAGGACGATAGATGGACACCGATCAGGACACAGATCTGATCCAGGAGCAAAACGGATTTTAAGAGAGGGCCACATTCACCCTTTGGTGTGAACGTGTCCACAGATCATCACACACTCCAACGCCTCCATGTGGCCGATACGCCGTCTGACGGACGCGAGCTGCTGGTCGACGGGGTCAGGGGAATAAATTGCAGGTTCGCGCAACGTGGCGCCGGCGAACGCCACTCCGAGACGCTCGGTCGAGCGCGCGTCATCGGCCCCCCGCCGTGCCTCGACGGCTCGGGAGGAGATGTATCTGTCAAAATGAGTTTTCAGGGTCCGGCGAGCAGCGGCGCCGAAGCCCGGGCCGGCCCTCTGCCGATAACGGCCTTCGCCCGCCGCTCGCCTTCCACCTTCCGCTTATCCGCGCTGCTGCCGTCGATTTAAGACCACCGAGGCGGCTCCATCTTCGACGCGCAGGCAGACGCGAGTACGCGTGGAGGTACACGAGCGCCGGCAGGAGAGCGGCTGAATACCGACAGGATGTTACCGCGTCTGGACGGACGAGGACGTGCTGACGCATCGTTTAGTTGATGTTTTGCTCGATTCTCCTGCAGCGTGAAGTTTGGATTGACATGAGATCCACGTTATGAATGTAAACACGTCAATGGATCGACACGCTGCCACGTGGGCACACGATGATGAACGTGGAAAACGACGTGCACGACATTTACCGCACGCCGCACGTTATCGTACACACAAACACACAAAATACACAAAATACACACCACGCTGGCTGAATATTAAAGCTGCAGCAGAGAGAATCTTCAATCCTTCTTTCCCGTGTTTATTTCCTGCTATTTGCTCGTTCGCCGTGACATCTGGCCGGGAACACGCTAACCTTTTCATGTGACTGCGCGTCAGCAATTAGTGGAGAACGAAGTGGGCCGGAGTGGACTTTGTTTTAAAGGTTAACGTACTTCACGTCTGCACGTGAGATTTCTGCTGTCGACTTAATGAAGACAGTCAAAGGAACTCGTCAATTTAGAACGTGTGCGTCCGGCTGCACGTACGTAAACGTCCACGCGTGTGGATGAGGACGTCCACCCGCCCACGCGTAGGCATGCTGCGTCTTTGTTATCTGACCCAAAGGCCTCGTTTGCATTCACGTCAGACCTCCGTTGTGACTTTTTTTTGTCACTTTCCTTTAATCTGCTCTTCTAATTGATTCATCGCAACATCTCCCGTTAACGTCACTTCTGTTCCAGCCAATTAGTGACGACGACACTAATTAAGGCGCTTCGGCAGCGGTCAACAATCCGAGCGGAGTCTGAGGCAGTAACCGTGGTGACGTACGAGACGTTTGAGTGTCATCGTTTCAACTGGGACCAAAATGGAAGTACGGCTCACAAAATGTCACCTACGGTTTAAAAACACAAACGTCTGACTAACCCCAACGAGCGACTTCTCCAGATGTTTTGGCCGAAGGTTCTTCGACTGGCGTTCGACCAAAGTCGCTCTGCGTTTAGCAGCAGTGGAGTCAAATGTTGTCGATGGCGTTGGAGAGGACGGAACGCGATGACAGGAAACGAATCTGACACTTTTCATGAAACGAACTGAAGTCGGTTTCACCGATTCAGGTCAATGTGAAATAAAATGTGAATAATAGTTCATGTGTCGTTTTTAAGACTTTAAGACGGTCTTTTTAATAGAGTTATATAGTTATAGTCATATAAATATGCAGATATGAGAGTTCTACTTTGTTCTGACTGCAGCTGTCCCATCATTTGTCTCGCTCCGTCTCTCCACATCAACTTGAAGCAAGAACCACATTTATTATGTCTTTCATGTTTTCAAAGTACAGTAGTTTCTAAAAGGAGAAGAAGTAACTCATTAAATATTTGATGAACGGTGAATCATAAAGGTGGCAAACGCGTACAACATTTACCGAATTACAAGTTAAAGCTTCAAAAGAGAGAAGCGTGCGACGTTGGGAGCTCGTGGCCTTCCATCGCCCAGCGTGACGCCTCGTAACAACGCTGCTGTTTTTCCAAGGCCGCGCGCTGAACTTAAATTCAATGAAACATTCTACAGAAAATTTAACCTTAACAAGTTCACTTTAGTGCTAAAAGTCGTCATATTCATTCATATTTGATTATGTTGCCTCTTCGTCGTCTCGTCCAACCAGTAAGCTAACATCTCTTCTGTCTCTGGCAGGAAGGCAGAGTTGTCCTTTCCTGACGTGTCCAACATGGACATGACGGACAGGCTGAATGAGCCACGTGGCTCAAGTACGACTCATCTCGTTGACCGTCTGTTGCTGGCGTTTCCAGCCTGTCCTGTCCTGGTGCAGTTAAGAGGGAGTCTGGTTCGTGTTCCCCTTTGGTTCAGTTCCTTTGGACGAGTGTGAACGCAGCAGTTGCACTCAATCGGTGACGAAAACAACTGCACCGAGACCCTCGAGGGGAGGCGGTCTCGGTCCGGTCCCAAACCAGCTCTGGAGCAGTTGGTTTGTGGTGGGAAAGAGATCTGACCTCCGTCCAACTCAACTACCGACTGGACTCCATCAGTTCAGCATTTTAATAAAAGTTTGGAGTTTGGACTTTTTGTCTGACTTTGAAGCCTGATTCACGTCGGTGCTAATATGCGGGGCGATAATTCCCCAAATCCACACACGGAGTCCAGAGTGACATTTCACATTCTTGTGTTCCAATTTCCCACCAATTGAGGGAAAAATGCACGTTCATCATCTGACAGGAACCATGTGTGTGTGTGTGTGTGTGTGTGTCATCTCTGTGGACTTGGAGGACAGTCCCTTCATGGACAGACTCCAATGGACGCAAAATACACAAAACTGTCCTCCTGCCTCGGGCTGAATATTGGAATTTATCAATAAAAATCTACAAGCAGAGCGGACGTCAGATAATATCCGGTGAAATTCCGCTCAACCACCATAAAACGGAGGGATGGACAGACGTCAACAAACACGACTACACGTACTCTAAAACATCTTTATTTAGGCGATTTCGATCAGAGCGCACCACATATTTACTAAGACATGAACATAATGACACGAGATGAACTTTGATGATCTAACACCAGGGAAAAACAGACAAAACACAGCTGAACAGAGTGAACATGCAAGAGAACGCAGGCACAGAAGATAGAAGATAGAAGAAAGGAGAAAGATAGAAGATAGAAGAGAGAAGATAGAAGATAGAAGAAAGATAGAAGAAAGATAGAAGATAGAAGAAAGATAGAAGATAGAAGAAAGAAGATAGAAGATAGAAGAAAGAAGATAGAAGATAGAAGAAAGAAGAAAGAAGATAGAAGATAAGAAGAAAGAAGATAGAAGAAAGAAGAGAGAAGAGAGAAGAGAGAAGATAGAAGATAGAAGAAAGAAGATAGAAGAAAGAAGATAGAAGAAAAAAGAAAGAAGATAGAAGAAAGAATGATAGAAGATAGAAGATAGAAGAAAGATAGAAGATAGAAGAGAGAAGATAGAAGAAAGAAGATAGAAGAGAGAAGAAAGAAGATAGAAGATAGAAGAAAAAAGAAAGAAAGAAGAAAGAAGAAAGAAGATAGAAGAAAGAAGATAGACGATAGAAGAAAGATAGAAGAAAGAAGATAGAAGATAGAAGAAAGATAGAAGATAGAAGAAGATAGAAGATAG
>OMNV01021389.1:0-14744 GCA_900303265.1 Brotula barbata | reverse complement strand
AGGGCCTGAAAATGCTCTCTTCGACCTGCCACACACAACAAAACACACCTCCACCTTAACTTACAAATGATTTGGAAATCGTGGGAAAACACCACCAACCATGAAAGCCAATAAATGACGTGTAAAATAGCTCAATTTTCTCTGTTGTTCTCTCCACACATCAAAATAATTTTCTTCATATCTCAGAGGAACAACTTTCGCGTTCTGAAGACAGCCGAGCGTTTTACTCACTGTCTTGATGATGCACACTAATATGTATATTTTCTGTACCGAGACTTGAGGCCTGTTTCAGTCCCTCATTAGTACAGTAATACACCAGTGACGTCGGGTTAAAAACCGAAGCTAAAAGTACCTCCAGACCCTAATGTGCAGGGTTAAATGTTCGTTTGGGGCGACTACCACAAATGCTTGGAGCTGTAAAGAGTGTGATAATTCTAACAATGATTAGGCAGTGCTAGGAATATCTGCATTTATTTTTTTATCCACTCCTGGAGGAAACTATTCCGTCGAAATTCTCTATCTTGTTATGTTGTCAAAGCAAAGACAAATAACAATAATATCTCAGCTTCAGCTTGTGTAGGAAAGCTCTCTCTGTTTTCCAGTTTTCATTCGACTTGTTGTGCCAGGTAGCCATGTTGTACAAGAGTGTGAAATTGGGTGGCCCCCTAGTGTGACCCTAGTGTCAGGGTTTTAAAAGGATGAGAGAACGTTTGTCGCTGCCACTGCCCCTCTCCTGGCCCGTTTCCCACCCTGGCATGGCCTCCTTGTTTGTGGGCTGAGCTGTGGACCCCTGGCCCCGCTCAGACCCTATGGTTCTTTGGATCAGTATCGCCACGCTCAGAGCACAGTGCCAGCTTAGCCCCCCAAACTACACATCTTCACACAAATACGCAGATACAAAGTGAACATGTGTGGGAGTGGATTAAAAATACTGACAATAAGGAGTTAATGAGTGTAGTCATGGCTTCGTACATGCTGTCAGCTTCTCTCATCCAATTTGAGGCATATTGCCAGAAAAAAGGTCACCCTGCTTGCTGCACATATGATGCTAAACAATTAAAACCGAAGCTCAGGGTGAGTCAGTGTAAGCAAACACAATCACACAATGAACCACAATAAACGTGCAAAATATTCAGTCATCTTTGAAATTTTCTAGTCGTAAGTGAGAAAACGCACCAACTTATTTCTTAAAGTAACATAAAAATCAAGCCACGGTCAAATTCAGAAAGAGTTATCTTGAAATAGCCAAAGAGTAGACTAGAATATTGTTACTGCCATTGCACAAGTGGCACAACAGAGATGCAGACTTGTGTCTGCATTAAAAAGAAAGAAAAACAACATGACCGTGTCCATAAAATACAAATATACAGTACAGTGCAAAAGTGGTAGGCTACCATGTTGTTTTAGCAATACTATCTATCTCTTTATTAATGTGTATACAGTATTAAAAACAGTCAAAAATCAGAAAAGAACAGCTTCTACGGGCTTGGAACCAGGCTCTCTTCAACCTGAATGGAATGGAGCCCTAATTAATGTCATTGATAACACCTGGATTTGTCCGACTTTCATCACTAGTTACAGTCAGAATGACTGCTGGGAAAAAGAACACCAAACACCAGGTTTGATAGGGGTGGCCAAAGAACACTACTGTATATACGTATAAACAAAACAAGGTTCACACATCCATCCATCTTTAAATATTGCGTACAAAGCGATGTGAAGTGATGTAAAGTGACGTGATATTTCATTACCGAGAGATATTCCAAGAGTGATGAAAAACAAAAAAAAACAACTAGTAATTTAGTGTAAATATAACTGCCGCATGTAAGTGAGCGCCCCAATGATGGTTAGTAACTTGCGAGAGGAGTGAGTTGTCACCTGAGCCAACTGTGGAGTGTGTAGATGGTTTGGAACCTGTCTCTCCCAATCCAGCGGCTTGAACGCCAACACTCGGCCAAAGCGTTTAATAATCTGGTGTATATGGTGCTTCATAAGATTATTGTCCTTGGGTGAGACTTGATGAGATTGAAACTTCGCTCATCTTTGAACAATGTCTGAAGACTTTCTTGGACTCCAATGTTGAGTCACCATATGTGAAGAACTAATCTCGGGTTGCATGATGAGAAATTAAAGCAGGACCCAAAATGTGCTCAGAGATTTCTGTTTTAAACTATCTTTGTGTATATACACGCGCGCCAGCATATGTACTGCATTTGCAATCATAATTTGACGACCTTCCCCATTAGTGGAGCTGCTCTCTTGCCAATCTTCCCAGCCTCTCAGTAATTGAATGTGATTTTAATGGTGAGAAGCCTGTGCACTCAGTAATCCAACACTAGAAAAGGAGAAGATAAAGCGAGCTGCTGTCAGGCCAATGGTTAGTTTGGCTTGGTTATGAGTGGCAAAATAACAGGTATAGGTCAAGTCTGACTTACGGCTTTGACTAAATAATGCAGGATCTATTGTAAAGGTATGAAAAATCCTCTGGATATGCAAATACAGGTACTTGATGGAAAAATACTCACAATAACATGTGGTGATGAGTGGCAGTGCAGCGTTGAACAATTGGAAGGCGTGGGAAGGAGGACGGTGACTGTCCATGAATTTTCATTTTGTAGGTGAGCCAGAGGAAAACTCCTGTGTTTGGACAATCGCTATTGCATGACATCAAAAATGTCTACATCTGTCTCTATTTTGAATGAAAATATATATATAAAAAAAAAAAATACGACCTACAAAATGAGTATGCATAGCAGTCCATGCACGTGGGAAAGCACAAAGAATTAGTCTTGGTCACACTTTGCACGGTGTGACTGTTACTGACTGGTACTGACTGTTAGAATGCACTCAGGTGAACAAGAAATACGTACATGAAAAAGTGATATTTTCCCCTTCAAGCATGAGCGTTCAATAAAATTTACCCAAACTGTAGCTACATAGTTTTTCACATTTGGCTTTGTTGAAGGATTAAATTCTTCATCACCAGTTTTCCATTCCATTGCAAAAAAATAAAAGATACTTCAGAAATGGATTTGTAATTTTGCAAGAAAGAAAGAGAGAATGGAAAAAAGGAAATAGTTGAATACCAGATTATCATACTTTTAAGGACATTAAAGCTATAATACGTAAGAGCTCAGGTTTCATACTTTAAAACTTTACTCTCATAATTACATATAGCCCTTTTTTTTCAAAAAAGGCCATTCAATTTTCATATCATTTTAACTTTTTGTTCTTGTAACATTTTCAGAAAAAAAAAGTTGACCTGTAAACTTTATTTTGGTAACATTTTTACTTTTTTGGTGAAAGTTTTGTGACTATTCTCATTTCA
Organism: Brotula barbata; assembly: GCA_900303265.1. Taxonomy (NCBI): domain Eukaryota; kingdom Metazoa; phylum Chordata; class Actinopteri; order Ophidiiformes; family Ophidiidae; genus Brotula; species Brotula barbata. The sequence goes on along the minus strand of OMNV01021389.1, from coordinate 11,416 downwards.
ACTTTTTTCTTGAAACATTTCATTCTTTGAACATTTAAGATATTTCGACTGTATTCTCGTATTATTTCTCTCTACATATTATGACTTTATTCTCTTTTCTTCTCCATTCTTTTGTCCTGTAAAGACGTGACATCCAGCAGCATTATCTCTCCTAATGCTTGGGTCAACACAGAGCTTAAGGTATGAGTGTTTGTGATGATGCACATTCCTCGCTTTTTTCTGTCTGTGGTTTGGATTAGCAGCATTCTGTAACCTGGCAGGCAGTCAGTGGCCGTCTCTGTCTGATGATGTCACAAAGCTCTTAGCTGATGGTTATCTGCGAGTTTTGGCTGTGCCGCAGTGTCTTGTCATGCTGTAAGCGGCCTTGTGGTGCCCGGGGCCTGTGATTGCATTCATCACGCTGCCATAGAACGCATTATCAAGACCAGCGATTGGAGAGATTGTAGAAAGCCCTGACCGTGTCCTGTCAACCCTGACCGTTTGGCAAAGGTCAAGGCTAAAGTAAACAATGACAGATTTCCCATTTAACTTCAAAATAAGTTAGTAACGCTACTGAGCTGAGGTTTTAACTGTAAGCCTCTAAATCGGTAAGTACATTAGAATATAATAAAACTCATTCTTTCTTCTTTCTACCTTTATCTTTCTCTCACTATGGGATTGTTGAATGCCCACAAATCATCCCTCAGTAATTAGCAGTCATTCATATCATATTTCTTCAGCAAATGAAAGTATGAAAATTGACAAAATGACAATAGAGAAACGATCCATGTTGGGCATCTGTGTCTGATATGCTATCGTGGTTGACAGTTAAGAATAAATGCACATGTCTGCGTATATCCGTTTATCATTTTGATTCTGTACTCATGGGCCAAGTTTACTAATGAGATAGGTAAGTGGCTCTCTGGGGCCCTCAATAAGAGACATCATTTTATTGTAATCTGGAACATTTTAGAAATATTTGGCGTTGTTTCCAAGCTGCAGTCTGTAGACTGAACCTGTATAGATCTGTGAAAAGCTATTCTACAGGAAATGTTTTCTTTGACCCTGAAACGTCTGTATGTTTTCATGGATCTCTATCCTATAGTAAGTTCCGACTACCTTCTCAAATCAATTGGCAGCTTGTGCGACGTGGCCCTATAGTGTCAAGTGGCTGAGATAATGTTGTGACGGTATTCATGCAGGACCCTGTATGAAAAAATAGAGCCCAAACAAAATTGATTTTACAAGGCATGCAAAGTACTGTTCTGTTTAGGAATCTTCAAGATACATTTACCATTTATTGTGGAGCACAGAACATGTTGTTCTATGGATTACAGACCTCCTAAATGAACGCCAGTTTACAAGTAAATACATTACAAATAAATCAAAACAGTGTCACTAACTTTGTTTCGTCCTAATTTCCTTGAAAATCAGACTTATTCAAATCTTTAAACTCAAATAATAGAGTCAGATATTCTTGTCTAAAGTGTGCTACTCAGCTTAACGTGTCTTTTTTTGGGAAATCTACATGATACATTTAGCTTTTATCTTTCTGTGAATAACTTCTGTGTTGGTGTTGGAATAGTAAGTGGCCAAAAAATATTTCTCAAATGCTCCATCTTAGTTGGACGTTAATCATAAAAATTTTGTCAGATTTCAGCTTAGGTAAGGCCCCGAGACCCCGAAATCCCCAAGACCATCACTGGAGATACAGGCTACTTTCTTTTTTAATTCTTTCTTTCAGCATTCAGTTGCGCAAACAAAATTGTTGTCGGCTTGATTTTAGAGCAAAAAATGTAAAGAGTGAAACCACGATGCTAATATCAAGCACACAATGTCTATCTTGAACACGTCCACTGCCCCCATGTTCCCTATGGAGACTATAGAAGGACACTGTATGTGCGGGTATCAGCACAGCCTCCTCACATTAGTGCAGGGCTGGAGGACGCTCTTTTGTCTTCGCTCTAACAGAGGACACGCGTGCGTGTGCCGAGCAGCAGAAGCCAGACAAACATACGTTGCTTTTGGGAGTGTTGCAGTATATTTCCTCCTCGCTCTCCTCTGTATGATATGTTTACCAAATACCTGTTTAGAATGCGGCTGTGGCTGTGCCGCACGCTCCCTTCCCGTCCCCGAGGATGCTCGGCGGTAAATGGCGGTATTATTTGTCAGCTTTGGCAGTGTCTTGAGGCTGCTTCAGAGAGATACAAGGAGGCAACTGATAAGGAGAGCATCAGAAGGGCAGTTAATTGCCTCCAGTCTCCGGGAGCTGGGGAATATTTAAAATCTATGGGATTAAAGACAGATTAAAAACTGCAGAAGCAGTGGGCCCAATGGCGCTTCAAGATTGCAATCAGCAAGGGTAATGGCAGAGAAGAAGGAGGGGAGAGAGGGAGGGAAAAAAAACACACAGAACGAATGCAGCGGCTGGGGGTAGGAAGGGAAAAAAATGACAGATAGGAAATTCAGATCCGCTCCTAATGCCCAGGGTTCCATCTTGTAAGCACGATTCATCTACGTGTAAATCGTTTTTTTCTTGCCTTTTCGCTTTCTTTTTTTTTTTTTTTTTTTTTTCACCTCCCCTCTTCGTCTCAGGCCTGCTTTGCTAGCATTGCTGCCGCCTCCGCCACGTCTTCTTCTTCTTCTTCTTCTTCTCCTCTGCTCGGCTTTATCAGTACATCAGTGAATTAAAAGCGCTTTTCCCTGTGAGGATTAAGGATGTTGATTGAAGACGGTACGAAAACTCGCTAATAAGTTGAAAATGTCAGAAGGGCACTCTATGGAGACTGTGTACTTTTCATAATAAAGCTGACGAAAGCGGGTGTGAAGGCAGCGGGGAGGGGGATGAGGAAGAGGGCAAGGGAAGAAACTGTCATGTCAGATGTGGTGGATGGAAAGACGGAGGGAAAGAAAAGACGGAAGATGGTAGAAAGCCCTTTTCTTGTTGTTGTCCTGGGCGTAGAGTTGGCAGCAGTCGTACAAGAAGAACAAAGGAGCAGCAAACGGCAGCCGTGCTACGCCCTCACAGCGTGAATTGTGATAGGCGAGGGCTGTAATGTTATCATTAGCGATATTAATGACATCCCAAGCTTATCGGGGCAATCTGAAGGCATCACAAATTACAGAAGAAAGAAAAACACGGGCCACATACGCCGATATGTCTCTGTTTGGGTTAAAGAGGACGGGATGTGCCCAATCCTGAATTGTTTTCCCACCTTATCTGAGGCCCACTCACTTAATCCTGTTAATGACTACACCAGATACTTAAGGTATCATCTCCAAAAATCAGCCAATCGCGTTTGCGTATCAGTAAAAAAAATCTTTGCCAGTTTTCCCCCCTTTATAATCCATTTTTTTCTCGTCTCACCAGCTCTCTCTCCTTCTCCCACTGTCTGCAGTCTTTCATTGAAAGATTAGCCTTATAAATTATGCATTGGTGGGTAGCGGGGGTAATCCTAGGAAGAGATAGAATCGCCAGAGTGTCGAAGGGGCATCGGAGAGGCAGCGCCACCATCATAAATATGAAACAGATGTTGGGTGACATTTTAAAACGTGAATCCAATCCCCTCCTCTGCTGCGTCTGGTATTTTACTGGTAGAGTAGAAGCTGACATCCATCGCCTTCTCTCCGTTACTCGCCACTGCTTTCCAGCCGCAGACACCGCTCTGCCTCCTCTCTCCCCTTCTCTATTTTTGCTATAATCCCGTAGAACCAGCGATGCATAGATTATGCACTCTTTTTGTTCAGCATGTGTCTTATTTGTGCAATTGAGCCAGGAGAAACCACGCTCAGCTGTGATCTCGCTGCCAGCTCCCCCAATGACATCTAAAATGGCATCTAATCTATACTGATTAAGGTCTATTTTAAAGTGATCCCATTAGGAGGGAAAAAGAAGGTGGAAAAACACGCAGGTGTTTGAATGTACATTTTTCAGATAGCGAGCGGTGTTGTGATTGTCGGAGAAATCGCGCGGCTCAGCAGTTGCGGATGAATGTGGAGAGTGAGCGTCCTAATGCGTTTGGAAAGGCTGCGTGGTTCAGGCGTCGGGGTGTGATTGTTTTGCAGCTGGCAGCGGCCCTGAGGACTCCTTGCCGGTGTCTTTCATGGCAGAATGTGAAAGAGACGCCAGAATGAAGATCGCCCCTCTCATCCCGCTTTGTCTCTTCGCCTCTGCCACTTCTCACAACGGCCTCAACTCTATTCCGCCGCTTCCATAAAGACTCCTGTTGTTGCCTCGCATTGTCACACATTGTTTGGTGCTAAAAAATGAAGATAATGCTCAATAGAACAAAGCTTGTGCTTTTGTTTTCTTTTTTCTCTTCCTTTGTTTCTTTTCTCTCCGTCTTTCTTGCATTCTGGCTTGATTCGTGGCGGTGAAAAGAAGAAGACTGCAGGGCAGAAATGACTCGCTCCCAGTCAGAGGTCAAACTGTTGATGGCAACGATAACAGCCAGAACAGGTTTCATTGGAAACGGTTGTCTTATAGCTCTAATGGGGCAATAACAAGCAGGTATTGCATCAGATTGAAGGCAGTTAGAGCGAAAATCAGCTACGTTAAAGCAATACTCTGATTTTACTCAGATTTAAATGATTTTCGGGCAGTTTACCTCCAAACTAGGTCACCAACATATTTTTTTAACTTTTGGAGATATTTGGTGTTCACTTTTCACATCGTTGGCCTTGCATTGGACCTTTGCGGCTCCCCTGTTCTATATCTTCAGTGCATCGATAGAAGTTCTGCAGTCCACGATAAAAGCTTGGATTCTGAAATAAGATTTTTATAGTACGACGGTCACAACTCGTAAAATCTCCTTTTTCTTTTGGTACTATTTTTCCTTTATAACATGTAGCGTGTATATCTCTACATGGTGCTGTCAGACGATCTTCACGTTAAAAAAACAAAACAAAACGCCAACTGATGCGAGAAAGCACCTGGAAGTTACTATCAAATGATGAGCCATGAAATATACAGTCATCCCTGAAAATCATGACAGTTTTTAAAGAGGCTGCATGTTGCTTTAAATGTAAAAAGAAGCCTTCCTTTTCAAATCCACGCTCATTTCAAACATCGTCAAAGGTGAGTTACATCTCAATTCAAATGAATGCGACTACGTAGCTAACACTGGATGATATGAATTATCTCAAAGTCAACAGCAAAAGTTCAACAGTTTTCTTATAAAAAAGAAAACACAGCGACAACAAAAAGAAAGCAAACAACGAAACAACCTTCGGGGCAGAACGAAAAACAAAAATTAGAATGACTCAATAAACATAGAAAGGATATTTGGAAGGTGATGATGGGGAGAAGGATAGGGAGAGCGATGTGACATCAGGAGGGAGAGTGATGGAGGGAGGTACGCATGTCTGTGGGGACTTTTTACTGAGCCCTCCCCCCAACATGTCAGTCAAAATGGAATGAGGAGGTCTTATCTCTGTTGCACACGTGACCTCCTAACCTGACCTCCCCCCTCCTCCTCCCCAATCCCATCTTCCTCCGTCTCTCCCAAGGATGCCTCCATCCTATCGTCCCGTCTCGCCATCCTTCATTTTTACCTTCTTACGTCTTGCCTTTCCCCCAAAGAAATGTCTGCCATCATCGCTCTGAAAAACATGAAGAGATTAATGAAAATATGGAAATCTGGGTCGTCAAAGTTCCATCAATCGATGGTTTTCGGGCCTTTTTTCTTCTTTGTTTTGGCTGTGGTGAATTGACAAAGTGCTCCCTCTTCCTGCAGCCAAACGATATTTGATATGACCATAAACATCAATGTGTGTGTATGTGTGTCAATTAAAAATATACGCACTCACCCACGTGCTATGTACAACTTAAAACACACAGACACACACACACACACAGACACACACAGACACTCACTCACCTGGGGAGGTTGGGTGTGTCTGACTGTGTTTAGCTGTCCTATCAGCAGACAGATAAGGAGTAATTAGACGGAGGGAGGGCACCCATTAGCGCAGCACACCTCTAGCCTGCAGGTACAAACACACATCACACTATCAACTCAGGTGTGTGTGCGTTGTGACAGCGGTTGTCAAACTGGGATTTAGGAGAGTGAGAGTGAGCAAGAGTTTAAATTCATCGTGACAGCGTTCTTAACTTCCTATATGGGTGTCATAAAAGCGCGTGGCCTCATCTAATCTGGAATGGAATGGGCGGGGCCTGTGATATATACAGTACAATGAATGAATAAATCTCAAATAAGAAGAATGGGATGGATTTGGATGGGGGAACAAATAAATGACCGGTCTTCTGCATGTGAATACACAACAAAGATAGACAAATGCTCAAATGTCTCAAACTGACAACATATTTGTCTCCAACTAAATGTATAGCTTCACGTAGAGGAGTGGCTCCGAACAGGTTTCATGAATCCATACAAGTCCTTTCTATAGTCTGAAGGTCTACTGCAGACCCGGTAAGTCAACGACAAATATCTCCAAAACGTTTCAACTTAGAGGAAAATGAATGCCAGTGATCTAGTTTGAACATTCAATAAAAAAAATAAAAATCAATCAGTCTTATGAAAACATCGCCGTGTTACTGATTTACACACCATGGATGAGCATGTAGCTATTTCATCGATCGTTTTTTAATTTGATTCTATTCTATTCGACTCTGTTTATTCTAACTTTTTTTTTAATACTAATTTAATTTAATATCGAGCTAAATTGATGTTTGATGACTTTAATTTTTGAATATTTTTGTTGAGAGCTGCTGTCAATTTTTTTCTGTGAGAACATGCTTGAGGAGCTCATTTTTACACCATACTATATCTATATCTATATATAATTTGCGTATTATTTACGTGCTTTATTCGTTAAAAAAAATGATGTACAATCCTCAAGGTCCTTAAGGTCCTTCTCCGTTCAACAAAAGGTAAAATTCTGAAATTGAATTGTGCTATATTCAAAAACAGATGCAAATTGAGCCAAAAATAATAATCAGCCTTGAAAAAACCACCAATATTTACAACTTTCATCTTTTGGTTGCAGTTCAACTTGCACCCCTAAATGTACAGAGAAATCATAGTGAAAATGTGCCTGTAAAAATGAAACAGATCAACAAATCAGTGGATAATTGAGAAAATGAACATTGTATGCGTCAGGTGTTGCAAAATAGGCTCGGTGCCCACAGCAGATCTCTGTGTGTTTATTTGTTTCCAACTCGCCTCCAGCTGTGTGCAAAGTGACAGAAAGTTTTCAGACGTGCTCAGCTTCTTGCCTCGTGGCTTGCATTTAAAGCCGGGTGAAGGGGGAACAGATACGACTTACACAACAATCCCCTCTACCTCTTTTCCTCGTCGTCGTGTCATTCAATAATGGTTTTCGCAGAAGACTTAGAGCCCGTCAGAGGAATTCAACAAATTGTCAGATTGTTTGAACAGCGGCGGACTTATCCATCCTCTGAGTGAGCACTGAAACTCACAGGGAGTTTTTTTCACTCACACCATTCTTCCCCTCCCAGTAAAACAAACATTTGAAAGCTATTGTGTTGTCTGTCTGTATTTTGCCATTTCAAAACGTTGTCTTCTTATGGGTGATCTAAACTATAATCACCTTGACATCCGTCAAGCTTGGGCATGAAACAATGCCGCCCGGGTGCTCAGAACTGAACATCAATAAGCTTAAAGGCACGCTGCCTTTCCCTGACGCCGATTTACACTTTAATGCAAATAGCCGGCTTTGTAGTCAGCATATGAAAGGTGTTATTAAATCTTATTTTGCATTATTCTGGGGTTGGGGGGGATAAATCTATCAAAGGTTTCAGAATTCAATAACTTTTGCCTGTTTTTTGTTGTTTTTATTTATTCCAAATTTTAATTAAGTCCTGATTCCGAATGCGTTTGGGGGTAAATTGTTGGTTAGTGACAGGAAACGGAAAGAAGAAACCCCTGTGAAGTTTTTCCCCCCGTTCTGACTTCCCTCCCCCTCCGACAGCCTGCTTCCATTTAAGCAGCGCCTCTAAACAGTAGCTGGACTTGTTGTGAGGATTTACAGTCAAACGATGGCTGGCTGAATCTTTGGGCAGTCCAGACAAGCTGCCGGTCCCTCCTCTTCAGGTCGAAAAGGGTCAATCCCCTCTGAACGTGGCTCATCACGTTGCAAATTTATGGTCGCCCCTGCAGGCGCCCGGCCCCGCCCGGGCCACCGTAAGAATTATTCATCCTGGAAGCCGCCCGTGGCCTCGCGGCGGTGCTGGATCAACTCCGCTCGCTCTTTATCGACCTGACTGCACAGGTGACGCCGGATGATTGTTGTTTAACTGGTGTGAGCGGAGGAGTGAAGTGACTGCACCCGGACTCTGTGGCCTCACCGCAACGGGGGAATATTAAATGATTTGAATTTAAACGAAACAAGGGACAAATTGATGAGACATCTTCGTCATCTGCTTGTCTTGTTCGACAAGAATGCGTTTTTACATCGAGGCCCATGCATGCTGCAAAAAACAACACGCACTAATCCTCATAGTTTAATAACATCAAGACTGGTAAATTAACTGAAATGCAAATCATTCAGTACAATTCATAGGATTTTAGATGGATATGAAAAAAAAAATCCATCATAGGAACGCTTACATTTAGAAAATTTGACATTTTCAAATTCCTGTAAAATTGTCTTATTCTAGGTGTGTTGGGTATCATTTTATACAGATTTACCAGATTTACCAGATATCCTGATATATTTGGTATCTTAACCAACTTTGGGCTTTTCACTGAACACATCAACAAATAAAGTCCATGAAGTGGAAGTTAGAGGAAATGACACAACACGTTCAAACTTTTAATGGGCACAAAATATAGTATCTGTCTGACAGGGTTATTATTTAGAAAATATATGGAAAAAATATCAGTACATCAGTTTTTGAAAAGTCCAATGAACCAATTCTCTGCATTTGACCGATTTTAAGTATCAGGAATGGGCGACACTCACATGCAGACACACACACCCACCCACACACACCCCACACACACCCACACACACAAACACACACACACACACTAACTAGTCCCTGTTGACCAACTCCAGATCTTCTGCTTAATTTTTGGTAAAAGCCAAAGAGTGATTAGCCTAACACATGTTTTTGTGGAACCAGAGAACCTGCAGGAAACCCACACAAACATGCTAACTACATGCCAAGGACTCCCAGGACCCTCTTGCTGTGAGGCAACAGTGCTAACCACTAAGCCACCTCGCTGCCCGATGAATCATCAACATCCCACTGGTTTCTGAGTGTACATGACGCATTGATTAATTGTACAGTGAGGCACGTAGGAAATATGCAAAATGTAGACCTGGGTTACTAATGTTATATGTTTATATGCCTGAATAAATAGATATCATGTCTCCATTGCACTAAGTTTGAAAAGCTTTTATATATTAAAATTGCACTGTCATATTGAAAAATAAAACTATGTTTTTCGGCTAGTCAGCTTTCATCAAGGTGCAGCGTTAAGGAGAGCCCGAACCCTGCAGCCCGCTGAATATTTTCATTTTTCCAGAATCCTGTAGAGATTTCAAACCACAACCAAGCAGCGGGCCTCGGCTCTACCCCTTCATTCTTTTTTTAAAGATGACTTTTTTTCGGGCATCTGCGCTTCGTTGAGAAAGTTACAGTAAAGAGACAGAGGGATGACGAGCAGCAAAGGGCACAGGCCGGAATCGAACCAGCATCGCTGCGTGACACGTTGTGCCCCACTCCTTCATTCTTAAATCGGTTTAGAATTGCACAGTCAGCATCTTGTATCGATTTCAGTGAATACACCGCCTTAATTGCAGTGTAATCAAAATATTTTGACATCAGTACCATTTTGGATAGTAGCCTGACAGTCGGCCTCCTAAAATGATGTACCACGTACTTCAACGACCGTGTACTCTAATTTCTTTGTGCTGTATTTGAGTCAAATGTGCGTCGCAGTGGAACCCAAGATGAATGTGGAGTCAGCTAAATAAATAAGGTAGGCAACATTAATGGACCTCCTGGTACCTAATTGTTGCTACATGGTACGGGTTGGCTAAAAGGCATTATGAAAATACTCCAGAACCTAAAAAAGTCGCGTGGACACGAATCACTGACTAAAGCCGTGGTGCTGCTCATGAATTCCACTCTTGTGCTGCGCTGAAGATGTAATAAGTTTGTGTCAGGAACAATTTGCTGTTCCTGCTGTTCCCATTGTAGCCAGTGTTCCTAGAGCATGACCTCGGCCATGTACGGCTGTGTGACTGTACGGAGAGGTGGGGGTGGGGTGGGGGCCTGAGTGGAGGTGTCATATGTTGGCTGCGGTCTCTGAAAACAGCCCTAAAAGCCTTGTGCTTTCAATTAAAACATCCATCACGGATTACTCACACAAAAACATACCTTCAGCCCACTAAGAGTGGTGCCTGTTACTTACAAAGGGCTTACAAATCCCACCTCGCCGCCTCGGGCTACAGCATCTCACACACACACACACACGCACTCGCACTCCACCGCCGCTGTCACTGTCTTCCTCTTGTTCGGTCTGTTGCTCTTCGGTAACATGTAAAATCAAACACGGTAGACAAATGACCCCCTGAATAAAATGATCGCCACGTAACATTCACGTTAATCTGACAAAGGCCGGGCCTCTATCCGCTCTTAGTGCACAGCAACAAGATGAGACGAGATGAGACGAGATGAGACGAGATGAGATTTAATGATCCCACAACGGAGAAATTTTTTTGTCACAGCAGCTCAAGTGAGGCAGAAGACACAGGGATAAAAAAAAAAACAACAGGCACCAACAGGGACAGAATGAAAAATGAAGGAGAACCATATATAAAAAACAAACAAAAACAATACATCAATATTAAGATATTCTTCACTTAACTACATCCAAGTGTATTTAGTTCTATTTAAATATAATTATCAAACAGAACTATGCACGCTGACCACACGATACATACCATACGATACACACAGCGTGGATGAAACATGTACATTAACGTGTGTAAGAGGATTACACGTTTTTGCCTGTGAAAATCTTGACATTTCTACATGTCAATCACCTGTGGACGGATGTTTTAGAATCAAGAGTTTTTTTGTGGTTCCAATATTTATCCCAACTGCAATGAAAGGCAACAAACGTGATTATACAGAATCAATGGGAGTCGTGTCGTCGCACCATGAGCAAAGTCTGTGCCACACACACTGATGAAGACTTTTACATGCCTCAGCAAATCCATTTCCACTCACATAATCCAGATTTCTTACTCAGACTAATCACACATCGATTTTTGTTGCATTTTAGTTTTTGCCCTCGGATTAAAGAAACATTTATTAATCTTTAAACAAGATTTTTAGCGCCTCTCAGAATTTTTGCCGTGTGAAGGAATTTAGCGTTTGTTGCGCTGGGCTGTCAGACAACTTAAGAAACCCACACCACTTCATAGACAATGGTTGACC
>OMNV01021386.1:5777-22720 GCA_900303265.1 Brotula barbata | reverse complement strand
CTTGGGATGGGAGCTCAGCAGCCCTCTGCTCCTCTCTCTCCCCCTCTCTTTGCTTTAATTACTCCCTTAATGCAGTAATGGGCCGGCCCCCTTTTTCCCTGCCTGAGGAAATATAAATCTTCACAAACTTCAACTACCTCACCTGTTTACTTACAGGAAGAAGTTTTGGGGGAATTGATAAAGGCAGTGAAGAAGCACAAGAAAGCCAAAGAGATGAAGAACCCAAAGCAGGTTGATATTTTCTCTCTCCTCCCCATCCCTTTCTTTTCTTTTTATCAGGTTACTTGACTGGAGGCTTCATTAATCACCACCTCGACAGCCTCTGCCAGGGGGAACTAACTGCATTTGGCCCAATTAGGCTATAGAGACAATAGGAACAGCACAAGTTGTGCCTCTATGCCAGGAGCCGAGCGTTGCCTCCCTGTCATTACCTACAGAAAGGGAAAAATTAACCCCTACCAGCTTCCCTGCTTTCCTCCATTGATCCGAGGCTTTTGTGGTGTCCCCGGAGCGTGGCAGACAATTACAGATATTATTACATCTGCATTGATTTTTTTTAAAGAGAGCAGAGTGTCTTCGAGCAATTAAAAAAAATTACAGTTCGGAAGTGGGCCAATTAAAACGGCAGCAGCCCCGGAGCGCGGCGGAGGTACTGGTGGGAAGGAAGGCTGAGACGCTGTCAGAATGTTACGCGGCGTTTGTCAGACACGTGGAGTTTTGAAACGCGCGAGATCACGCACACGCAAACGTTCATGACACTACACAGGTTCAGAAACCACGGGAAAGACTAACAAAATAACTTTGGAATTAGGGATTACCCAATTTAATAGGTTGATTTAATTTTGTGTAAAATGTTCCAGAGTACAGTGATTTGGGGGAAATTTAATCCAGATTATGGCGATGTCATGTTGGTTGTCAGTCCAAAACGATGATCTCAGACCTCAGCATGACCGGTTTTGCATTATGGCAACCAAAGGCAGCGTGCGATACAATGCGGACAAATCTTAAGTCAGAATCTGAGGACTAAAATCTCAAAATCAGTTCGTTTACATGTTTCAAGTACTGAAATTAGCATAAATCAAAGCCTGCTTGGTTCCTTGATTTTTCGTCACTGCTTACTTGCATTTTCTGTAGGTCTCAAGACAAATACTAAAGTTCTGGTGCTTGTAAATGTATCAACCAGATGGATTATAAATTCACCGCAGACATTTATAACCTATCGAATGCGGTAATTTGATGCGCAGACACATCTCGCAGAACGTGACACGCCTAGAACGCCTTATTGAAGTTTGCAGGGAAGCATAAGAGTTTTATTTTATTTGATCTCATTTTTCATTTTACACCATTAAGCCACAAATGTGCATAAACTCAGACAGTGTCAATCAAGTTCATCTCTACCGTCTGAAAACTTAAATTTCTTGAATTCCTGGAATGAAAAAAAGACCAGCAAGCGTCTGATATAAGTCATAGAATCAACAGGAAAAGTCATAATTTTCAGTCTTTTTAATGGAATTTCCCCAGGGGGTGGTAACGTTGTGTGTATTTTTAATAACCAATGACATTTCACACATCTGTCTCATAATTATGCATCTATGTCTCAAGCTTTACGCCTTTGAAACCCACACAAACTGTCCGTTTCTGTACAATACAGAGCGATAGATGATAGGAAACTTCAAAATAAGGGATGAATTTCACGTAGAAAAAAACCCAACTCCAGATCGTCTTTAAGGCTCATTGTTTCCTTGGTCTGCAATTAGAACTCAGGAAGGAATAGCTGTGTGTTATTCTGCTGGGTAGTTCACTAAGCACCTTTTTTTTTTTTAGTTGAGCAGGTGGGCTGCCAGGATTATTCAAACCAGCTTTTGACTAAGGAGGTAAACAATTGCTCCAAATAGGACTTTTTTCCTTTTTTTTCTTTTTCCTGCAGAGGCACGCAGACACAAGGAAACCCCAAAAAAACCCAAAAGCGGTTTAAATAAACAGCATTTGGCAGACGAAGAAAAAGGACAATAAAAGTCTGGTTGGGAGCTGGAGTTGTTTTATCACCTGACACGCTGCGTGTGTTTGAAGTGGAAAATCGCTGTTTCTTTAATCCGGGCGTGAGGCATTCAAATAAATTTATGTCTCTCCGATTAAAAAAAAAAACGCTAACAAAAGCAGGCAGTTAAAGACAAACAGCTCCAAACAAATTGCGTCGAAGCCGAGGCGCCCGGCTTATGTGTAAGCTCTAAAAACATTGTGGTCTGTTTCATTAGCTGAAACGTATTATTGGTTATCTGTTGAGCTTACTGATAAAAGGGAGTCATGCTTCCCTTCGGATTACCGAGTTAGAAAGGTTCAGGTTGGCTTGGCAGTGTAATCCACGTAATTCTTTTGCAACAACAACAACAACCACCGCTGGAAGAGACGAGGCTCTGAACAGCTGAACGCCACGGCACACGGTTCACACTTGAACCGAAGCAGCTGTGTGCGGTTTCAAAATGTTTGCTATCTGCCGCGTGTGACAGGAAGGTTTGCCTTTCTGATCGCTCACACCAATCTCTCATCTCCTGTGACTCTCCAAGAGAGGTGAAAGCGTGCGCCGTCATTCCTCTTTATATGATTTGTGCTCTAGATGCCAAATTCTTGTTAAACTAATTTAGTTTCAAGTCAGATCCAGTTTGTTTCCATCCAGATTTTCAATAGAAAGATAGATACACTAGTTAAATTAGTGGACATTTTAACTCTTTAAAAATGTCAACATTGTTTGTACTCTTTGCTCAACATGGCAGCCCTCACTTTCTGATAAATGAAGGCATTCTGCTGCCTTTTTAGTATCAGATTAGATTAGATTAGATTAGATTAACTTTGTCCCTGTGGCCAAAATTGTCCTGGGCTCAGTGTCACTGCATACGACATTTAACAAATTCACACACAGAGCATACATTCATACAAACTATATTCATACTACTATGTGGTTATATAACCATATAAACTAATACTGCACATCACGATTACTTTGTCTAACAAGTATAATCAGTCTAGAATAGATAAAATATGAAAGACTTGCGCAGAAGTGTTCCATTTTGGCAATAGTGCTACGTTGCATTTTTCTGTTAATCTAGAGGCTTAGTGTTCCAGGTTTTTATGAAATAAGGCACAAATGAGCTTTTGAAATGACTTTGTTTGTATTCAGGTACTCAGGGGGAAGAATATGGAAACAGATCTGGTAGCTACAAGTAGACTGAAGGGACTCATGGGAGTCTGTACTGGGCCATCCAGTCTGGATTTTAGCTGAACTTACAGGTTCCTGTACCGTGCTAGTATTCAGTATCTGACTATGCTCTCCAGTACTGCCTAGTAAAATATATACATGACTTTTGGATTCACCCCGAACACATTGAGCCTTCTTAAGTCGAGTCTGTGTATGTAATCTCGAGTTGCCAACGTTCGCTTGCCAAGAGAAATTGTTGTCTGTGTGAATGCTGAGATATTTATAGGAGCCAACCTGATTGATGGGAGCATCGAGGATGATTACCGGGCTGTGGTCGCCCATTATCTTAGGGTCGAACGCCATCTCCTCAGTTTTTTTGTGTTCGAAATGAGGTGGTTGGCATCACACCAGCGTACAAAGTCATGGATCCTTGCCCAACAGGCTGAGAACAGCGGCGTAGCCTGAGAATCTGAATGTCGTTGTTGAGATGTTTACTCTGGTTTGTGTACGATGTGAATAGTATTGGACAGCTCACACAGCCCTGTGGGGCACCTGGGCTGATTGTTCTGAGCTCCCAGGGTGTTGTTGACCTTTACATGATGAATTAGTTCTGTATACGGTTATGTTTTTCATACTATACAAATTTTTTTAAATTTCATCCTCAGTCCACTGATCCACGTTTCCTACAGATCTTTAATCTAAAATTATAATTAAGGCCTAATGTTTGTAATCTGTTTGAAGTATATATTGTATATATATATAATGTGTATTAAAATGTAGCTATATTTAGTAAAAATCATCACCACTGGTGATGAAGTTCAAGTTCTCATCTGTTCTTTGAAAGCTGAGACCCAGACAAATGTTTCATAATGTTGTCCAACAGTCAGAGATGCAATTAATCAGCTGTGGTAAATGTGGAACGTACACATCAGAGGACGGGATGAAGCCATCGATACCACACAGGGCTGGGCCCGAAACGGATCAGACCCGGCTCACATTTCACCAGGGGAGACGCAGCAGCGAGGTGGGGAGGACGGTGATGATTTTGGCACAGTGAATATCTGAGAGGAGACTGAGACAGTTGGCTCGTTTCATAACAGGAACGACAGAAAATTCAGCTAGAATTGTCACATTGGGTCCTTTAGCCGAAAAAGCTATCGGTTTCGATTCAGTGGGTACTAAGCGATGATGAAGGTGGTTTTAAGAGAGCGCAGCCAAACTGTACTGAATATTCCTTTGGGTTTTCAGACCGTTGTGATTTACATTCATACTTTCAGTTGCAAACACTTGAGAAAAGCTCCCAATGCATAAAAAAAAAAAAAAAAAACTCCAAGGAAATTGAAATAAAACGATGGAACCCACCTGTACGGACAGGCGGTGTGATGACACGCTTTCAGATCCTATTTGGATGGTTTCAAACGTGGCGAAATGTAAATGCTTTGACACACGGAGGCCCAAATGGGAAGCTAGATTCTACATGGCTTAAAGAGAGGAAGACTATAGAAGTGAGATAAACAGGGGGAGGAAGGAGGGAGAGATTCTCAAGCAAATCGTTTAACAGCGGACACACCGTGCCACTTGGATTATGGTGACAGTGCATGAAGGGCCAAAGCAAAGGGGCCCCTAGTTTGCAATGCACCCCAGGATTTTTTTCTTTTAAGTATGCAACTGGATTCAGGAACGAGTCGCTAACTCAGTCGGATCGGATAACAGATTTTCCAACCTTAATAATCTGAAACTGTTGCCCAACATATTAATAAAGTTCTAAAAATTTGCCTGCCTGCTATGATTTTTACTCCAATATCTGCACGTCTGCGTGTGCATTCACGGTATCCGATGTGTCTTTTCTACTAATGTAGTGAAATACATACTCCGTGTTTCCTGCGAGCTCAAAGCAGCCATTTAAAAGCCCGGATGCCTTCTTGTTAGTCAGGAAAAAAAGGTCATGGAATTGGATTTCTGAGCTTGCAAATCCCTGGATATTTACCTCAAACACAGCGTGCACCTCATCCTCCCAGATCACCTTTCATTTCCTTTAACGGCCCTCATGCTGACTTGTCAGCCATAGATGGGATCAATTAATCTATGGAGCCTGAACAGCATGTAAGTTTTAAATTGTCTACACACCCACACACGTAGCCAATGAGACAATTTAGTCTATTTTTAGTCCCAGTCAGCTGATGCAGTGAGTGTTACAGACAAAAGTCTGTCAATTAAAAATGACCCACTGAGTTTCTGAGCGGTGCTGAAAAACGTGACAGTCTTGAGTGGATTCTTCCGGTGATGAAGATTTTTGCTTCCCTGATCCTGTTGCTATTCTACATCGGTTTGCAACAAGGAATTTAAAGTAGGATAATCTAGATTTTTTCCCCCCCCCCATTTGGTTTTTACAAATAAATCACATTTTTGATAATAGTTATTTTTCTCACTAAATGTAAATTACGGAAATCTAATCAATTCTCACAATCAATCAACAATCAATTCTCAAATTCACATTACTATCAAGTTATATTTTTTACTATTTAGAATTACCATTGACTTACATTGGCTTTCTGCCTGTGTTATACACAATTATGTTTTTATAAGAATTCTAATGTTTGATCTGAATTCAATTTTCACAAGTAAGAACACAAATTGAGATGTGTAATTCAGTTTTTACAAGTAAAGAATCATCACAGATAACAATCTGGTTTTTATTAGTAAGAATTCACATTGATAATGTCCATAATTCTATTTTTTTTGGTGGCATTGTGTAATTTTTGACTGAAACAAAGTTGTACATCTCAGTGATGAAATTGTAAAAAAAAGTTAATTATTGGTAACAATTTTAATTCTTACAGGTTAGTAACAAGCTGCCATTAAAATATAAAAAAAGGCTTGCCGTACGGATGTTCCTTTAATGTTTGGAAGAGAACAGAAACGTTATTGGCTCCTTTCTTCCTCCAAGTAGCAGGCAGGTAGTGCAGAAATCTGTGAAAGTTTCCCCTGCAGCCAGTAAGTGCCAAGCTATGTCAAAAATGACACGCATCTCCTGTTTTCACGACATGCCATGCATGTGATGTGATGGGAGAATGAAGGCAGTTCCTGCAGAGAATAGTGGGGGGTCATTATTAAGCCTCTTAAATTAGTGCCCCCTCCCACACAGCCCTGGCAATTTTCTAAGACCCACAACCACACACACACACACACGAAACTCACATTTGACTTGACAAAGAAAATCATGTCTAAAGTTTACTTGCAGCAAACCCATTTCATATGTGATTGAATTGTACCTGTATGTTATGACCCATTTACACTGAAAGTCACACATGGACGCTCTCAGAAGGTATTTGAGCAGAACCATGCTGTTAGCTCGCTATAGACTGTGCCAATTGCATGTCCTATGCAATGCAATTTACATGTCTCTCCATCACAATCACTTATATGCTTCAACTCACAAGCGCTACCATTTAGATCGCTTTTGGGGGAGGGGGAGGGGCGAGCCTCATCCATAGTGCTGGTATTATACCATATGTATGACTGCAGAGGTATAGAGTGGGTGGAAACGGCAGCAGAAAAAGCTTAACCTCCATCGCCCCTGAACTCCATCCTCGGTGAAACACAAATGACACCATGACAATCTCGGCTCGTGCCCCGGCCATGGAAATGGACTACTTCTCCTCCCATCACGATAGGCCAAACCCACTACTCCAGCATCTGCCCGGTCTATCCAAGGCTTCTAATATCCCCAGATTACACAGAACTCAGCTCCAAGGTCAACCTAAGAGGGAATGGCTACCTCTTCTCGAAAGAGCGAGCACCCATTTTTTGTTTCGCTTTAATTCCACTCTACACCCTTTCCCTCTCTCTCTCCCTCTCTCCTGTCTGCCTCAAAGTCTTCCTTCTTCCTCTCCCTCCGTCGTGTATATGTATATTTACAAGAGTGCACATAACTGGTGTCTGGGGAAGGGTAAGCAGCAGTGGGGAAGGGAAGCCATTAGGGGAATAAAGAGAGGTGCCGCCTCACAGCCGAGCTTCACAGGCCAATGGAGCAAATCAAATTGGGTCTTGTTCTGCGGCAGGACACACACACATGCACACACTCAATGACAATGGTGGTGGCTCACAGCTGACAGGAGGGCCTTTGGGACGTAGCAGGGCTGGGCATGTCTAGGGCTGCCCCACTAAGGGATGCAGTCATGACCCACCCCCAACTCTCCTGAGCCACAGGTGAGCTCATACAGGAAGAGGACGTACACAGGTACATAGCATAGCTTTTACAGGTGAGTTCACACTGATTACATGTGAAAGCTATTCTGGATGTTTTTCACACGTAGCCACCGCTTCTTAGCCAAAAGCATGCATTAAAATATGATAAAAACACCTGTCATATTTTGTTGAATGTAGCCTCCGTGCTGAAATCCATCCACTTTCACTTCGCTAATACCTCATTAATAACTGCTAAAATTGTCTGTTAACGTTCAGACAGAATCATTAACAGGCTTATAGCAAAGCTGAAGGATTGGCAGAGGAGTGTAGGCAAAGGGCACCGGAGCTAATGAAAAATGAGACAGAGAGTCCGTCTTAAGGCTTTGGGTTTTATTAGAAATACATGGTAATCGCACCAAAACCTTAGTCAACGTAATGTTCCCTGCCATCTATATGATACCAAATGCCTACAGGGCACGATTCATCCACAGAGAAATAACCTGAGAGGGTTGAGGGGAAAAAAAAAAAAAAAAAAAAAAAAAAAATACATGCAATGCTTACACTTCACTCCGTTTCTCTAAAGGATTACCACCACAAATCACTTTTGTTCAATTCATTACATGCGTGCAGAGAGGGGAGCAGATGCGTGATGGATGGTTGTCTGCAAATGGACTTGTCGGTAATAGAAAAATGCACACACTTTAATTAAGGAGGGCTGGACAAGTGGATCCAGAGTGGATTTTGGTGTCTCGTCACATCTGCGCAGGCAAAGTCATATATCAGGGGGTTCTCCAGGCAAAAAGCACCTAAGGAATATGTGGCTGTGCTCATGCTTAGCACATACACACACGTATGAAGAAAAATCATGCTATAGATCAGCAAACAAAAAGGATGGAAACCAAACTGGTGCAGTAATCAATGCTTTAAGTTTCCACTAGTTTTTTTTTAGTTTTTTTTTACAAAGTAGATCTCCCCACTTAGTTTCTTTTGTACATAGTGTAGGTAAATATTTTGTAATTATACGACCTATAAAATCCCACCCCACCCTCTAAAGCCACGCCCCAAAACATACAGCCACATTCAACTACAACTATTTCTATGTCTCAGTCATACAAAGGTGTATTAGGGGAAAAAAAAAGCCAAATGATCAGAGATTATGCAGTTGCAAATTTAAGAAAAAAAAACACACATACATGTGTGATTTGGTCCAAATGACTAGAGCCACAGATACCAGATTTATTTATCATTTGCTTCATTGAGTCAGAATTTTAAGCTTCCTACAATAAAACATGCTTCAATAAATTACCAACCCTACCTTTGAAAACAAAAACAAAAAAACAAACAACTTTACTTTAGCATATTATATGGCAGTTAAAACCTCTATGGTGGACGGTTGGATACATTTCCATCCACAAGGAGAGACACCAGAGCCCCGTTGGCCAGCTCATTTCCAGGGACCACCAAACGGGAATTCATGGCAACACGTTTGGTGATCCTGTACTCTGCCCGTTTCCACCTCCCACGGCGAGGACGAGGGGTTGGATTTTGGGAGGCAACTAACCTTAGCAGCCAATTCAGGATGTCATTCTGAGAACTAATTTAAAAAAATAGTTAGCTGAGAATTTAAGACATTGAGTCTATTATGAATATTAATCTCATGTGGTGATGGTGTAAACTAAAAGGTAACTTTAGGAAAAAACCCAAACTTTTGCTCCATGTGACTTTCCTCAATGCCGCCGTTTCTAGATGCGTGCTCGAGAATCAACCATGTTTGTTGATCAATTTGTGAAACCGGTTGAGTATCATTGCCGTAATAACCATTGCTTCAAGTCAATAAACATTTGATTTCATTTGTTGTTTGTGCATCAGCTCTTTATCAGAGTGAATCCCCTTTAGTTCAGTTTGTTACACCAAAGCTCTTTGAGTCGATTGTTTTTTTTGTATTTTCGGTTTGGTTGATTGAAAATATGCAAGTGATGCAACACCCAAAAGGAACCGCTTTGTAAACAACAGAACCACCTCATACACTGAAAAGTAGCTGTGGAGTGGCAGACCGCTGGGCTCAAACATTCAAACTTTTCATCGCGTGCATTTGATAACGTACAGCAGCAGACACTCATAAATGTGACATTTCAATGAAAACCATTTCAAAGTACATACCATGGCACAAGTGCTTACAGACATGCATGGAAGTAACACCGCAGTAAACATGTCAGCCGTAGAACCGCATCAGCATGCAGTGAATCAAAGGAAAAACTTTTTGTTCAAGCAGGATATTGTATACTTTGACTCATGCAGCAGTAACCACAGCTAACATGGCAACACAGGTAAATCAGTAAGAGCACAACACCCAAAATACATATGCAGTTTTGAGATAAACAATCACAAATGTGGGTTTCACCAGGAATTTTTGGGTGCATCATATAGCAGCAAATACATTGTTGCAGCAGAAGCCACCGCTAACATCAGAGCACAGGGCTGAACGAGTTACAGCAAATCATCCACAAATACATATGCAGCATTGCATTCAACATTTCCAACTGTTATGGCCAGTTTCACAATGATAATGAATGGATAGCATGAGGCAAACATTGGGAATAGGCTCAGCGGCCATATTGCTAACAAGCAACGACATGTCTGAACAAGCAACATGTTGGAATATGTGGCCCAATCAAGAGGCAGCAAACATTTCCTGTAAGCTCATGCAGCATTAGCCACTGCTAACCAGGCAATACAGGCAAAACAGTTATAGCACAACACACTTGCAGTTTTGAGGTAAACATTTCCGACTGTAGTTCATGGGTTCACCAGGATACTGTGTGCATATAGTATAGCAACTATTGGTAAAGGACTCACAGCATGACAAAATTGCTAACCACACACATGTACAGTTTCCCACCCAGACAGCAGCAGAAACACATAATGCACCAATCCCTGAATTTGAGTGTTGGTGATGGTTTCACCAGAATATTGTGTGTTTCATCAAGCAGCAGACACATTGCTTATGGGCTGGTAACAGGCCAGCACAGGTCAATCAGTAACAGCACACAAACATCCATCATACATATACATTAAACATTAAAACATTTTCAGCTGTAGTTCATGGTTTCCACGAGATAGTGTGTTCAAGTGTACGTTATGAAGAAAACATTGGCAAAGAGCTCACAAACACCCAAACACATGTTGGAATAGGTATCACACCTGGACAGAATGAACAGCAGCAGCAATGGACTGTGAAAAATACCCAGAATGACTGTAGTTCACTGTTTCACTGGGACATTGTGTATGTTATGAATCAGCAAACACATTTCACACCAAGTATAGTGTACAGTATATGCAGTAAATAACATCGAAACAGGGCATTGCGTATTTATCAGAGCAAAATAAATTGCATGGGAACAAACATGCTAAACACGGTTAGCATGGTGAACAGTACACAAGGAAGACAGGCGAAGAAAGGCGAAGACTCCAAACTTTAAGCACCAAGTTGAGCGCCAAAAAAAAAGATAAATAAATAAAAATCAACCAAAATGATCTTGTCATGCAGCTATAAGCACACCAGCATTGACAAAACAAAGGCGGCGTGTAAAGGTGTCGCATGTTCCGACCTGTTGTTGTCAACGACGCGACGATGATGAGGAACAAAAGGAAAGCAGCTGTTTCCGCTGCTCAATTTATACTACCAGGTCTTACCACTCATTAATTACGGGAGGCTGAGACATTCTGTTTTTTAAAGATAATTGTGTTTCTTAAAACACCATTTTGCAAAGGTTAGCAGTTATATTGAAGTAAACTTATCCAGTATTAATGTTGTCAGAGTTGTAAATGTATATTTCTTAAAACAAGTGTATGTGTGTATGTTGAACTCCCCCTGCAACAGTTGGTTTAGTCTACACAGTTTTGAAACGTCTGTGGAGGGGGTGGGGCCAGGAAAGAGGCCTGGAAGAACCAGGAAGTTCAGTCAAGTTTTTTTTCTTTACAACTTTATGAACTAAAAAAAAACATACATACAGAACTTTCAACATTCAAAAAGGGTGTCAATTACAGTTTCTTTTAGAAGAGCATTTATAATTTTTTTTTTTTTTTTTTACTTTGGCAGCTGTATGTGTAATCATCACTCTCATTTTCCAAGCATTCAGCCATTATCTATACCTGCTCATTAAAAAGAGTGCCAGCATTTAAGTAAATCATTCTGACATTCTACATTGTTTTTGCTAAAAAAAAAAAAAAATGTACCAAATGTTAGCTGTCATGATATTCCAAGGGTTCAGAACGTGGACCATCAAATACATTTCCTCATCACAAGCTAACGAAAGCAAAATTTCTCCTCATGCTCTCTCTCTCTCCTTTTCTACGCGTCACTTTGTCCTTAGCATTTTGTCCCAGTGACACAAATCCTACGCAGCTACTTTTATTTAAAGGCGGGCCATTAATGAAGAGCTCTTCAGCTAAATACATCTTTATTCTGCGATTAACGGTGGTGCTTGAAATAAGCACTGCAGAAAGGAGGCTGAGGCCCTTCAGCCTCCAAGCCTTTACAGCCACTCTGCCATCAATCAGGCCTAGTGTCCAGTAAGTGCTGCTACCATTTATGAAATATTCATCAGCCATTCACTTCTGCTTTCCACTCACCCTAATCATTACGTTTAGGCAGTATTGTCACCTCTCCTCTTTAAAAAAAGGCCTACAATCATCTTGCTGAGGGGTGAATTACAGAATGTGTTCATGCTTTTATCGGGCGTCCCGTGGGTGCACATTTTGGTGTGGAATAAAGTATAAAAGTCCGTTTTTCCTGCACTATAGCTTCATGTTTTCTGAAGGCTTTTAAATGGAAAAATATGACAAAAAATATACATGTTTTGCAAAAAAATACAATGATTCATGTCATGATATACTTACGTTTATCAACGGTTCTTAAACTGAGGCACGTGTGGCAGCAGTGGCACTTGGAGTGACGCCTTGTGTTACACCAGGTGGAAATTTCTTATTTAATTTTTTTTAAATCTATGGAAATCGTGTTCATGTGATAAGTTATTCTCCAATAAAATGAAATATTTCAAATATAAAATGTTTCATTAACCTTTTTAAGTCTGAAGCATCCACCAGCAACCAAAAAAAAAAACACAGATTTATTTTAAATAATAACTCAGGTCCCAAAGATTCCAGCACAAACATACAGCAGAATAGATTTTGGGCAAATACAACCAAAATGACGTGCATGGATCTGCAATAAAAGGAACTTTAAGGGAAATTGTAGATGAAGATTTTATTCACAGACTGATTTGTGAATTCTCAACGAAAAATCCATGAATAAAACATCCTTTGTAAAGATTTATAGTGTTATTGAGTAATGAGAAAAAAAGACCCTGGATTTGTTTTCACCTTGAAAAAAAATCTTTTCGCACATTAAATTAAAAGCATTTCTTCACGTTTATGCCGTTTATTAGATTCTGAGTCGGTGGCGTGTCGGCTGTGCGTTGATGTTTTGTTTTGCTCGGAGGTGATACCGCTGATACGTACAATGTGTGTGACACCACGTCACATTACAAAGCGTCACACAAACCAGTTGCACACACGGAAAGCTTTTGGTCTCTAACACTGACACGTCTACCGTGATTCTTCCTATCAATTATCACTTTCCTGACCCACAAACAGCAACTCATTTCACATTTCACCATTAACT
Source organism: Brotula barbata (assembly GCA_900303265.1). Classification (NCBI taxonomy): domain Eukaryota; kingdom Metazoa; phylum Chordata; class Actinopteri; order Ophidiiformes; family Ophidiidae; genus Brotula; species Brotula barbata. The sequence continues at coordinate 9,656 of OMNV01021386.1, read as the reverse complement.
GCTGCTTCTTTGTCTCTCTCTCTCTCTCTCTCTCTCTCCTCTCTCTGCCTCACTTAGCTGTGACTGTGATTAATGTCATTATAATACAATGAGTGTGACGTTCTCATCACTCACCCTCAGCCAATCCGAGGCCCGGGCCACTGAAAGGTTGCGATATCCATCACCATCGGCTGACTAAAGTCAAACACACGTCTCAGTTCACAATAGCAAAGAGAAATTCAAGCGTATTCTTCGCCCATTTGCAATTCTTATTGCTGTGAGAAAGTTAATCTAACCCAAGCAATAACTCATTGGATGCTACAGCTTAAGCGAAGATGTCCTCACTTGCCCGTCTTGCATTTTAAACAGGGGGCAAAGAGCCTTGGTACAATTTTCCAAACACAACTGAGCTAACGCTGATTTATTTCTCCAGTTTATATAACTCATATTACGAATTCATGGACCTGGCAAAAGGGATTAGAGCGTTTATTTCAGGCAGGGAGATGATCCTGTCGTTAATGGTCGATACTTTCATCATCGTTTAAACCAGAGGAATTTGCCCGGTGACGAATCGTGGCGGACATAGCTATCAGGGTTGTGCAGCTGTACTTGTTATCTGCCGACGACCCGCTCTGCTCCGCGAACGTGGACCCGCACCCATCAAACTTGGATTAGGCTGTCAATCAAGCGTCAGCCGCGTATATTGTGTTACAATTTCTCCCAAATGTCACCAAGATCAGAGTAATTTCTTGGCTAATTGCGTCTCGTCTCCCTTTAATGCTGCACGTTTAATGGTTTTGTTACATTGCGTGACAAGATGGTGTTTCTCTCATATTGGCGCGGTGATGAGCAGAGAGAGGGCCCTGCTTTTGTTTAGAGAAGGAAATGAAAGAATAAATGACTGTTAAAGTTCAGAGGGCGTATTTCTCAAATGGCAGCAAACAAAGAGAAAGAAACTGAGAAATGATCCCAATCTCGCCACACCGTGACATCAATTACACCAAATTCTCATTAGAAAGGGTTTCCGTGTAAGTCTGCTGGCTTTGCCGGGGAGTTTTATTCTGGAATTGGCAGCATGTTATGCCCGAGATCTGTGTCAAAACTGGCTCAGTGCAATATTACGGATTTTCTCTCCTTTGACACCTCAGCGCTGACTTAGTTTAAACATGACAAATACAATTTGAAGCCTTTTGCTGGCCGTGCGCTTCTCCACGATTAACAATAGTACAGGAGATCAAACTATATGCTCGCACAATAGCCTCGTTAATTTCCTCCCCTCGGAAGCTTTGCTGAGGAAATACTATTAACCCTGTTGGGCGAGCTGCAAAAAAGTCTGGCACCAAAATACTGAAATTACAAATTCCACTTTTGGATTACAGTTACAATACATGTCAAGTTGTACTGCTGTACAGGGATAAGCATTAATCTGTCATGATGTTAATTATTGGCAACGTATTAGACACTATGTGCAAAATATTTACTTTGAAAATATTAAAATGTTGTGTTTCTGATATTTTATTGATTTAAAGTCCATTTTTTTGTAACATTAATGGTTACAATGGACAAACTGTGTCACTCCAGTTCCATTTATTATTGGACAAATGAGAGAATTGGCACGGAGGAAAGTTTTACCCACACTCATTGAAAAAAACTATAACTATGCAGGAGAAGAGAAAAGGTAACAAAGCAACAAACACACACACACACACTGAACCGCTTTCCATTAGTGCACTTAACCTCCTTTTCATGGCGAGCAGGCCCACTTTACATTTCCTGTGGCTAAATGTGTGTCTCTAATTCACAAATGAGGGGACGTTTTGAGTGGCCCTCTGTCTCCCCGATGCACAAATACTGCAATTAACTGTTCCTCCTCTTTTCTAGAAGGTGTTTCAGAGAGACACTCACTCAGCAGCATCTTCTGGTTGCTTCTAAATTTAAACCCCCTTTTTTTCTGTGGTGCTTAATATGAAAGCAGAGGATAAAAGTCTGTTTATGTTGTATTATTCAGGGATGATTTAATGTTGAAATCTACAGCAATCTGCTTAATGGAGTGACAGGCATATGAAACTTAAGCTTGTCTCCATTCATAATAATATTCCTCTTTCTCGCCGTTTCTCCAGGAAATCTATTTTAGCAACACAACTACGATACACCGAGGATTTACTCAAGAGTTTGTATTAATGACGGTGTGTGCATGGAGCAATGAGTCTCAGGCGTACACCAAGTGTACAGGTGAGGACCTTAATATGGATTTATGGTCAAAATAGCAATAATAAGCACCTCGTGTGTTTTTGGCGATTGTGCTGATATGACACTTTAAGAGTATGAGCAGAATTAAACCTGATTTAGGCCTTTAATGATCTCATTGCATCCACATGTGCAGTATGTATTTGGGAGTGTGTGTAGGTGTGTGCGTGCGCGCACTTGGCTATGCCACGGGTGTGTGTGTGTGTGTCATTACAACAAGGGCTGGTTGCATCCATGAGCAAAATGGCTGCATAATTGGCAATGTCCATGACACGGTGCTCTCTGTAGGTGTTTTTTTTCTGCATGTTGCCCAGACTCTAATTACTGGGGCTTCAGCGGGGAGGTAAGGCAGGCGATGAGGAGAAGGCGCCTGTGCCGCCTGATTCTGTCAACTGACGGGTTGTTCTGTCTGCTGCACAGCCAGGCAGCACAGAATCCCTGGAGTGAGTTTGGGAGAGACCCAGGGACTGGTCATATCAACAAATCTTAATCAAAAGCAGGAAATTGTCAGCTGTCATACACTTTTTGTGATCTTTGATACCTTGGCCCCTCCTCTGGCCCAGACTGCCAAATAATACCTAACTACACTCATGCATGTACACGCACACACACGTACACACACATGCAGTACACATACACGGACACCAAAACAGAGTATACATATATATTCAGACACACACAAGGTGCACACAGTGTGCTCTACTCTCTCTCTCTCTCTCTCTCTCTCTCTCTCTCTCTCGGTCTGCACACACAAACAAGCTGGGATTTTGTGACAAATGCAGCTTGGGTCAGAATGATATTAACAGAGATTTTATGATACCACTTATGGATCCACTTATACAACACACGCATAAGGAAATATAGAATAAAAAATCTCATCGACAGCTTTCCTTTCTCGTAGTTGCTCTCTCACTGTAATACACTACTTCACTGAGGTGTGTGTGCGTAAAATTATGCTGCAGGATTTTGGATTAAGTCCAACACTCTGACACTGAAAGTCTTTAGTATAATGACTGAAACCAACACTCCCATATTCCAACACGATGTGCTCCAGCTTAAGAAAAGCACATTCGGTTTACCGAGTCATGGCAGCGGCAAACGTGATTTTATTTTGCCCCCAAGTCCCCTTTCAGACACTCTTAAAGTTGTATTTGAGTTCAGGAGAGGATGGAAAGGCCGTGTAAGCTTTGATCGACCGACTGTTACTAAGAAGCTTTGAGGGGGTTTAAAGGACCTAAAATGTTCAAAAAAAAACAGGAGAACTTTGACGGTTCAGAGCATTCCCATACAATATATATCCAGTTAGTGCATATAAGGGGGCGGCAGATGACAAAAATGGAATTTAAGAGCTGATTAGTGCCAATTTTAAAGCTCCACATGGGAAAGAGGGTAAAAACAGTAAAAACGGAAACTTTTCAGCCCTACTCCTGTGTTTACCGGGCATGATGAAGGCCAATCTCTCTATATGGAGGGAACGTTAAGATGACAGGAAAAATAAAATGTGAACAAAAGCGATTTTGGGATGGGAACAAGGCAAATTAAATCAAAATTTACTTAAGAAAATAAAAATAAATAAAATAAAATAAAATAAAATAAAATAAAATAAAATAAAATAAAATAAAATAAAATAAATGTATTTAAGAAATTATTTGC
>OMNV01021385.1:2655-15911 GCA_900303265.1 Brotula barbata | reverse complement strand
CCCATCCCTCCACTCCCTCAAGAAGTGAACTGGACTTTCTCACATTTTGCACTTCCTCACTACTGCACATCCCATTAACTATATCACAATCATTGTAATCCTATAATCACAACTGCATCTGTCCATACTTTATAATCATTCATACTGTACCATAGTCATAGCCTGTTTATAGTCTGTACATACCTGTATCATAGACATGTATATCAGTAGATAGTCATTCCATACCTGTACTATAGATATATGTATATGTATCATTTCATACTTGCACTGTATATCATGTATATACTATGTACATATACTACGTATATACTGTATTTAGCTATTTATTCACTGCTGATGCATTTCTGGTTAGACGCTAACTGCATTTTGTTGCTTTGTACTTGTGACATGTGCAATGACAATAAAGTTGAATCTAATCTAATCTAATCTAATCTAATCTAATCTAACTTTAGCAAACATCGTCTCCTCGGGTGCTGTTAAAAATATGGTGGGGACATTTTTCTTAAAGCAAAAAGATCCATGTCTATTCTATATTTTATTATGGTTTCACTTTCTGTCTCTACCTTTCTTGGTGATCATCCTATTATAGTCTGATTTAAACGGTGTCTTTCAAAATTCCATCTCCAGGTTTCCACAGATTCCGTCTCTGTTTTCACTCCTGGGGTCCTACCTTGACTTGTCCAGGATGTGACCAATATTTAAATCGTTTTTCTTCCATATCCATGACTTTTATATGATCCACAATTTTCCTCACACATTTTCAAATTCTGAGACTTTTTCTGGATTTTCTCGACCTTAGAAACCCCGAGGAATAAAAAATAAAATGAAGGTACGTTCAAATTTGAAGGCATTTTATTTCATTGTGAGCACTGAAATCAGATACAACATTTCTGTCCTTTTCATAGGAGGCTGTTCAAAAATGGTCCGTACGTCTTTCTTGAAGCAAAATGATTCACATTTATTGCACATTTTATTAGTTTCACTTACAGCCTACAACTATTCTTCATCACCCTCACAGAGGTCGATTCCTGGACATTGTATTGGATTCAATGGGAAGAGATGTCGGCGCTATTGTACAATCATTATTCACCCACTATCCACTCCAAGTGTTCTTTTGGCAATTGCGTTGAGAGTGTGGAGTTTGCTCACATTTGCCACCTTCAGGCCGTACTCGGGTACTGAAAGAGAAGCTCCCATCGTCACACTGTGGTTCCTGTATGAAAACAAAGAGTTTTGATTCACTCACGGGACATCTGGGGCGTTTTAAAAGTACCAGGATGGAAATGAACGCACCTGAACTTCATAGCAGACTCCCTGCTGGCACGAGCGGAGCAGTGGAACTCCTGAGCCCCCGACCCCTCTAAAATTCTCTGCAGGTTCTTTTCTGTGATCCCCCCACCTGTGTTTCAGAGAAAAACAGGACTATGAAAATACACCCTGAGGGAACATAACATAGAGGAGCAAAAGTCAAAGTACTAACCTGGCATGATCCTAATTCTGCCTTTAGCCTGAAAAAGATGGAAGACGAGTAGAACGGCATGCAAAGAAACAAGACATGGGGACACACAAGATACAGGATGTACTGTACGTCCACACCTGATCCACGAGTCCTTTGATGAGAGGGAGTCCCTCCAAAGCAGACTGGTCACAGCCGCTGGTTAACAAACGCTGGAAGCCTAAGGACACCAGGGTCTCCAGGGCAACAGCGGGGTCATGGACCATGTCGAAGGCTGCAGTGGGACCCAAAGTACGCATTTCAACCGGCAAAAGGGTTCAACACACACTCAACGCACAAATATACAAATGTTACCTCGATGGAATGTGACGGGCAGAGGACGGGAGGCAGCTGGTGGGCAAAGGGGGACAGAACGCGTTTCAAAGACGAGGAAATACTCACACACACACATTACAACGTATACGTGTACAGTACGCTCTTAACAAGCTGATTAGAGTGAAGATTGATGGAAGATTTTCATTTTTCCACTTTAAATGGTAGATTTCACTGCACGCCTGATTTTAAACCCCAATAAACCAAAACCCACAAACTAACAGGCCTCTGTTACCCAGTAAATCCCTGCAAAGATCTGCATCCACCTGTCCCTCCTCTGTCAGGGCCCCCCACACCAGTCCATCGGCCCCGTGGCTCTTCATCAGCTCTATGTCCTTCCGCATCACCTCCACCTCTTGGACAGAGTACAGGAAATCGCCGCCACGAGGGCGAATCATCACGTAGACTGGAATGTTGACGTTCTGCTTCACCACCTGCAGCAGACCTGCACCGAAACCACACAGACAAGATGAGGTCCCCCCCTCCGCTGCTGCGGCTGATTCACGATGATAATCCACCATGCAGACTCACCCAGACTGGGAGTCAGGCCCCCCTCCAGGAGACTAGAACACAGCTCGATCCGACCTGCACCTGTCAGGACAGACGTTCGATCAGAGGACGTTCAAAGGTCATCACATGAGAAGGCTGACATTATTAGACCTTTCTTTTACTATCAACAAATCCCATAATAACACTCAGACTAACTGTCTCTGCCATCATGCTGTAGAACTCCACGTGTCTCTGTGGATTTCCTTCCCTTTGCTGGTCAGGGAACAGAAACTCCAAGCTGTGGACCTATGTGGTCCTGCTTGTCTTTATCTAGGGGTCAGCTCTGTGAGAGATTAGTGACCTGTCTGCATTATCTATCTATCTATCTATCTATCTATCTATCTATCTATCTATCTATCTATCTATCTATCTGTCTCCAACGGTGGTCCGAGCGGCCTTCCAAGAGTCTGTAGTTAAAATGGCAGAAAAATCGTCCCAGACATCAGGAGAACATATTAATACTCAAAGTTCATGTATTCAGAGTTAGGGGTGGGGTTATATTTATACACAAACTTATATTGTGGTGTCACGTTATAGTGATTGACAAACCACATCCCTGTTATTGGACCATGGGTGGGAAGCCCACAACACAACCTGACCAGAGTCCTTCCTGTCACCCAAAGACCTGCTCGGGCACCCTGTGTCTCTCAGATCAACAGGTACAGATAATCCTCAAAGATGGAGAAAGGCTGGCGTATTGGTTTTAAAAGTATTTACTGTTGGTTTAGTTCCTTCTTATGGGAATTGTTGATAAAGATTAAGAGAATTTAAAAAAAAAAACAGCATCATAAAGTTTATCATTTTACATTGTCACACTACATACAAACTAATACCAACGCAGGAAAGCGCACACACACACACACTGAGACACATAGAGACGTTCCTAAAGTGTGTGAAGTCTGTTGGACCAACCTCCTCTTTCAGCGTTGACAGCAGACTCCACCGAGTCCACACAAACCTCCATCTCAAAGCCCTGAGCCATCCGGACAGGGACAAACACGCAAACAAATGCGGAAGTGTGGGAGTTTAGTCTCTGATTTGATTTATGAACGCGTATTAGTCCATCAGACGCGCTTGACGTGACCGTTTGGAGACTCTTCCCTCTTACTACGATCTGGGAACCTCTCGAAGGACTTCTCTGGCCAGCATCCCCATGATGCACCGCGGCTACCGAAGATCAGCGATCGCTACCGAACGCGACGTGCTGTGTCGTATTTGTTGATATGTGGGTGGAGTTTTCCCAGCATGCCTTCGGGGATTGTGTTCTGCGACTATAAACCAAAATAAACTGTTAAATGTGTTTTAAGTTACGTTAATGTTGCCTGTTATGCTAATCAGTGTTAATATTGGTTACACGTGTTTCTGGTAGATTACAGTTACTTTTCTTTATTGGGACACTTTTGCACCATGAGACAAATCACGCTTACAATGCAGATGTCTGTCTACACACACTGCAGGCACATTGCACCTTTTTGACGCTGCTCCATAGGAAAAGATAACTCTCCAACCCTTTGTACAGAAGCTCCAGCCAGAATGACTGCACCCCCACAGCAACCATGATGGGGAGCCAGGAGGACTGCCTGGCAGTCTATGGAAGAATGTTACCCAAGTGGAGAGGCAGGCCACATGGCACGCTACTGCCCAGCACCAAGACACCGAGCTCCTCCGTCATCGTTAAACTAGTACAGGGTGGGACAACGGGAGAACGGTCACCTACAACAACCTTCCTCCCTCACCAACTCACATCTATGACTCGGCTGTCTGGACCAGACTCATGGACTGTATGTGGACTGCGACATCAATGGCACCTGGTGTGGAGCCCTAGTGTTCACTTGGTCCACAATCTCCCGAATCCATTGCCAGCCCAAGAGTCCTCCCCCTCCAAAGGTTGGGGCCGCCACACTGAAAGCTCTGTTGCCTTAAGTACACAGCCTGGTGGAGGGAGTGGAGAGGAGACCAGTGTCGGAGGATCCAAGGTTCGGGGATGGAGAGTAGGGGTGGAGATGGTTGGTTAGGTACTGGGGGGCAAAGGGCATGGAGAGATTTGTATGGGAGAAGGAGGAGTTTATAGTTGATTCGGGACTTGACTGGAAGCCAGTGAAGGTGGATGAGAGTCGGGGTGATGTGCTGCCAGGGCCTAGTGTGGGTGAGAACCCTGGCAGCTGAGTTCTGAACACACTGGAGCCTGATTTTGCACCACGAGTTAAGTTACTCTGACGGTTAATGACCTCATGCCTGTGTCCATGTAAAGGGGAGGAGGGCAATAAAATATAAAATATAAAATATCTATCTATCTGAGTAAATACGTCATCTTCGGATATCCAACCGAATGCTCCGTGTCCGGTCGTGTTTGGTTCCGAAGCTCGTTGCTTTCCGGTCTGTTGAAAATAAAAGCCAACCTGTACCGGATGCGGCATCAATGGCCTGAGTAAGAATAGCCGCCCTCGCGGGATATACCGATGAACAAAATGAGACATAAACATTATGGAAAGTATTTTATTTCAAATGAAAACATATTCCATATATTAAAGCCAATTTAAGGAATCTTGTTCTGCTAAACAAAAACACATGCTATTTTGTTTATTGTTTTTGGTTATGTGTTTGACGTCTGACGTCAGTAGGTCAAAGTTGAAAAGTGCTCAGCCGTTTTCCGGAACATGGTCATGTGAGGGCTGAAACATATTTTACCCTAAAGTTCTCTGCATGCTTTGCTTCAGCGGAACATAAAGATGTTACTGTCTTCGTTAAGGACTACAGTCCTATGCAGATGCAGAAATGTTTACCAACACGGCACGGTAAGTGTGCTAACGTGGGCTAGTTAGCTAACGGGAGTTCAAACATGCGGAAGGTCGCAGCATCCCGGTCGGTTTTTGTCACGTAACAGATCAGCGACGCTCCAATCGATTCGACATTTTACATAGAAATACTCTTACTGTCATTCGATTATACCTTATCTGTTCCACAGACATATGTCCCTACGATGGGACAAATGTCTAAATCTAAACTTGGTACATGTATATTAATATGAGCTTAAAGTCTTAAATCCTGGGTTTCCAACCTTAAACTTTTCACCCTTCCAGCTGATTCGAGTCTTTTCTTGAAAGAAAGTTCAAATTCAAAAATTCACCAAAAGCAAATAATCCATGAAAAAAACCCAGGTTACTAGAACTCAGATTTCACGATGCTCTTATATACATCATGTGTAGAATAATTTTGTTCTGATTTGTCTTTACTGTGATTGACACATTATATTAATACAATAATAATGTCGTTCCAAATGTAACTATCCTGTCAAATAATCTCCTTTGTGGAACATCAGCGGAGTCTCCAGCCGAGGCAGTGGCTTATCAGGAGAGCCCACAACGCCGTCACGGCCGAAACAGGGGCCTCCTCCAGACCAGCAGCAGCTACCATCCCAAACGCAGCCACAAATCGCATCGTGGGCCGCTGGTTACTCGGATGCAGCGGGCTGGTCGTCGGGGCTATTGTCCTGGGTGGAGTCACGAGGTAAACTGATCCCAGAGTGTGTAAGAGTGAGAAACACACACGGATTTGACTCTTGGTGTAGAAAGTGATGTTTAATATTGCTGATGTTATTGTCGTGTGCAACCAGGCTAACAGAGTCAGGACTCTCCATGGTGGACTGGCATCTGGTTCGAGAGATGAAGCCCCCTCAGACACAAGCAGAATGGGAAGCTGAGTTCTCCAAATACCAACAGTTTCCAGAATTCAAAATGTAAGATTGTCTTCTTGTTAAGCCTTCACACTCGCACACAACATGATAATAGAAACACGTGTACAATGAAATGTTCTAGGAGCTTTATTTGTCATCTCACCATAGTTTCATTCATACTCATAGATCAGTGCTCCACATGGTGCAAAGGAAAGCACATTGACAAGTAGGTAGATAAAAAGAATAAACAAATAGAAATAACAGACATACTAACGTAAAATACAGATAAAAGGAAAATAGAGGGAAACCTTAAAAACAGGTTAATCAGACGGGCAACGAGAGATGGGCAGACCAGATACCTGTGTGATAGATCACAGTACGGTAACCGCCCTCATTCTCCCCTCTCCCACTCATTCATTAGTTTGCTGAACTGTTCCAATAATCTAAACATAATGAGCTGGCGTCAAACCAGGCAAAACTTGATACAGTTGTTAATCCTGTTTACAGTGGAATGACTCATTTTGCATGGGCAGGTGTGTTATCAGGTTTCAGTGTTCATGATAGAAGCGATGGAGTGGCTGTGTAATACCAACAGTAACCTGAAGGTGGCAGACAGACCCTGTGAGGACATAGACAGGTGTCACTTTGAGATGTGATAACATGTTGAGCCCCACATGATGATGAGTTTCATTTTCACTGCTTGTTATCTAGACCTGCAGAAAGACGGTCCCTGCATCTCATTCTGTTTATTCTATCGTCCTTGGGGGACCCGGTAATCGATCCCGCCCTGCCATTTTTAAGGACGTCCAGCACCAGCTTTGAGGAGCCACGTGGCTATCTGGAGGAGTGATGGGAGAGGATACATGATACGCACGGCCATTTGCTGACGTCTTTGAATAGACACACACACACACCCTTTTAGTGGAACTCTGGACATCATTATAACAACACCAGTCTGATTGGACCTGATCAGACAAAACAAAGCAGCAGCTCAGGAGTAAAACCACTTCATCTGCTGAAAATGGGGAAGAAACAGCTGCTGGTTTATTTTATGAGTACGCAGTTGTGTTGAACAGAAGTTTTGGCTCATTCTTTTTAGCATGAAGTAGTTTTGAAAAGTAGGATGTTCTTGTAGAGGACAGAGCCTGCTTGGATTTTAGTGAACCGTCAGACCAGGCTGATGGAAAACCTCCAGGTTGGTTGGAAGCTGTTGACGTTCTGGTCGTCAACCAATGGCCACTTTTTCATAATCTATCAATAGTAATATCATCGTCCTCGTGAATTGAGAAACATCTGCTTGTGCTTGCTTGCACGACCGTCAGTTTCTTCTTAACTCTTCCTGTCAGGACCCTGATGCTTGGATTAACACGGGCTCCTGTGCCCCCTTTGAATTCACTACATTGGCTCCTGTAGAGATGTATTCCTTTGTTTTCCTTGAGTAGCCAGGTGTTATCCGTTCATCAGGACCTCACAGAGTTTTGCGATGTCTTTGTGTCGACAGAATGAACCATGACATGACGCTGTCAGAGTTCAAATTCATCTTCTACATGGAGTGGGGCCATCGTATGTGGGGCCGGCTGGTTGGCCTGGCTTACATCCTCCCCACCGTCTACTTCTGGAGGAAGGGGTACTTCACGCGCTCCATGAAGGGACGAGTGCTGGGGCTTTGTGGGTTTGTCTTCTTCCAGGTGAGTCACCACACGGAGCATCACGAGAGGATTGTGGGACTCTGTCCTGTGTTCTTACGTTAGGGATCAAGGCCTCTGCACGCCTGTATGTGTTGTGCTCCTGATGTTTGAATCAAAGAGTGTAAAACCTCCTCAGGGCCTCCTGGGGTGGTACATGGTGAAGAGCGGTCTGGAGGAGAAGCCCGAGTCCTATGACGTCCCTCGGGTCAGCCAGTATCGTCTGTCTGCTCACCTCGGCTCTGCCCTGTTGCTGTACTGTGCCAGTCTGTGGACGGGCCTCACTCTGTTACTGCCCCACAACAAGGTACCGACTGAGTCCCTGTCCTCCCAGGAGACAAACAGACTGGCTTTGTTGGAGTTTCTGTCAAATGAGTTTTCTGATTCCTTAGGTGTCAGAGACCACGCGACTCATCCAGCTCAGGAGGTTTGCCAAAGGTACTGCTGGACTCATCTTCCTCACCGCTCTGTCAGGTACGGTGTTCACATCACGCAAAACACACGTGTCATCGTCACACACTAGGATCGCTTTTAGAGCAGCGTCTCAAAAATAGCATTTTCACGCTCATAGTCAAAGAGAAATGACGTCGTTTTACAGCTCTCTGTCGTGGTATTTAAGTTATTACTGCTGAATATGATAAGGAAACTCCCCTCCTGCTGTTTCACTTCACTTCACTCGGTCACTCAGCCAACAGTTTCACTTAGAGCTCTGAAGCCGGCTGGTGCCATGTTGGTGCGTCTTTGTGATATACCCACTCTTTGTGTACATGTGGGGCATGAAACGGTTCGTAGATGGAGGAGGAGACACCTCGGTCACAACAGTCTGACAAATCCCCGGGAGACTCGGTGTCACTGTGGCAGAAACACACTAATATATCCAGCAGAAAGATGTTGAGAGGTGCCAAACACTGTGGAGAGGGTCTCCCCTAGTACTGATCCTGAACGGAGCTCCATCACATTCAGCAGTAATAAACAGAAAACAGTGCTGAGCGTTACAGAGAGCCACATATGAAATATAATCAATACGCAGCACGGCGTCTGATCGCCTTACCGATGGTTTTAGGTGCTTTCGTTGCTGGTTTGGACGCTGGTCTGGTCTACAACTCATTTCCTAAGATGGGAGATCGATGGATTCCTGACGACGTGCTGGCCTTCTCTCCTGCACTGAAGAACGTTTTTGAAAATCCAACCACTGTGCAGTTCGACCACAGAATTCTGGTTTGTCATCAGCTGAAAACAACATGAAACGCTCGGCTACGTTTCTACATTGGACTGAAAATGAAAAGTTGTCTCTCCTCCTCATGTGTCTCTTCCAGGCCGTCTCCTCTTTGGCAGCGATCACGGGTCTTTATCTGTTTTCAAGGAGGATGGTGCTGCACAGGAGAACAAAGATCGCCATCAGCCTCCTCGCAGCGATGGCCTACGGACAGGTAGGCTCTCAGTCGGAGGCACGCGGGAGCTCAGAAATCACAGGGACCTTAGTTCAAAAAGTATTTTTGATTTGTGAAAGTTTGGGAACCCGAGGGCTGTTCTTTACCACGAAGTTCAACTTTCTGATTATTTCATTTTGGACCATTTCTACATGGATGAGCTCACGTAGCCTCCACAGCCTCCACAGCCTCCACAGCCTCCACAGCCTTCCTGGGCTGCAGGCTGGATGTAAACGTGGGTACTAAAGGTCACATCTCTGTGTGTCTGTGCCCTCAGGTCGCCCTGGGGATCAGCACCCTGCTGCTGTACGTACCCACTCCGCTGGCAGCGACACACCAGTCGGGGTCCGTGGCCCTCCTGTCTCTGGCCATTTGGGTCTTGGCAGAGCTTCGCAAGGTCCCCAAGTAGATGGCTGCTTCTTCAGGAGGAAATGCGGTTCCTCCGGCTGAACAGAGACTCGAAGAGACTGACCGAAAAGACACGGACCTGTGCTTCGCTCCTGCTAACACAATGATGAGTCATGAATCCTTTTGCACTGAAAGCAGTGACGCCGTGTGTGTTGTGATAAAAAGGACAGAAATACAACCAGAATGCAATATCAGCCTCATGTGATGTCAGTTTGCAAGGCGCCGCACTGAGAAGACAAAATGAATAAGAAAACTAGAAAACCGTTGATTAGAGCTTCTAAGCACCGCTGACCAACCACCAAGTCTGAGCAGGCCAACGTTCGGTCCTGGACTTGACCATCCTAACTACTTTGGAATGGCCACCACGGGACCTGAATTTGCACCTAAATTTCCAGGGTCGCTCCCAGGGCCGCGGTCCAGCCTTCCACCAGGTCTCATCAGACGTTTCTGTGCAGCACCACAGGTTTCTGTTGGAGCTGCTGGACTTGGACTGAGTGACTGAACAGCATCAGGATGTTTGTGTCTCTTGACAGAGTGAATGAAGATGTTCCTCCTCTCCTGCTGTGTGACTGATCAGACGGCCTGTTTGTTATTATTATGTCTATGAGTTATCCCATGTCTAATTATGAACGCTTAAGTTATAGATCACTGTTGAAAAATGTGGAATATTGTTTCTTTGTGGTGTTGTACAGTCGGAAATGTAAACCTGTTCGACTCGACATAGGAAATTGTGTTGAGTTCATCAGATTGTAAACTCCAGTCTGCTTTGCATAGTAACTGATTTTATTGTCTCTTTACAAAATATACACATTTGATTCAGGGCGTAATGCTAATCGGACAGTCATTACAACAGGTTAGTTGGTTTTCATTGCTCTAGACACAGTACATGCGGGTACAGACATGTTTCACTTGTGTTTGGGAATGTACGTTAAAAACCATCAGCGTGGAACAACCGGTGCCAGACCACTTAAGTCACAGAGTAGAAAGAAAGCCAAGGACGACACGACGGGCTGGGATGTGCATATTTTCACGATGGCCTCATTTACTCACTCACACACTCGTTTCCTGCTGTGCCCTCCGATGGGGATGCTTCATAGATTATTATTGCTATTCCAGCTCGTGTGTTGGAAAAGGCACTGCAGCCTGTCGCGTGACGTGGAGCCTGAACTCAGGAAAGGGAAGCAAATGGACAAGATGTTGCAAATCATCCCACAGGCCGTCACTGATGTGGATCACAGCCTAAACACTCCGAAACAAAGTCTGGGTTACAACAAACCCAGCGTGAGGCCACGTCCTCTTATCAGATGGGCCCGCTTCCAGCAGAGTCTCTCCAGTCTCAAATGTGGAGCTGAACCTCTTCAGTCCGTGTCCATCTACACACAGCAGAACTACACCCTCACCGATGACACACACTCAAACGACACCACTTTAAAGTCAAGTTCAGAACTTTCTACAACTACGACCCTTCACATGACCGATTTAAACCACGTCCGCCTTCGTCGTCATCAAATACAAAAACCCTGTCCTTCATCACCGGTGTTTGTGGTCACGGTCTGCAGCTACTTTGTTAGGAACACCTGTCAGGTGGCTGATACAGACGAGAAGCCCCAAACACCAGCGTGACCGTGGTCGGTCTGCAGGTGCCAGGCCGGCTGCTTTGAGTATTTTGGCAGCTGCTGATCTGGGATTTTCGTGCAGAGCAGCCAGGCTGGATTAACGGGACAGAAAGGCTAAAACCCCACGGAGAGAAGAAAACCACGTCAGCATGCACAACGCGGCGAAGGAGAACGACAACGGCAGAGGAGCGGACGGGGGGGCCTCAGATTCCTGCTGCTCTGACATCACTTCAGCTGGACTTCACAGGGATGGAAGTAATATTTTAAAACAAATCAAAGGAAAATACAGTCAGAAATACGTTCCAAAGGTGAGATGATAAATAACAGACCTGACCTGACCTGACCTGACCTGACCTGACCTGACCTGACCTGACCTGACCTGGGTCCACGGCTGACTCAAACGTCCCCACGAACAGAAAACTACACCGACAACCGGGGGGTCCAGACTACCAAAGGATCCAACAACGTCACCAACTCTACCCGAGAAGGAATACTAGAAAATATACAACAGTCAGTAGGCCTGGAGGTATTCAACCAGCGGTTCATGTAGGAATGGAAGTTTGTGTCGTCCCACTCGGTCTCAGATACGTAGGAAGGATGGAGCTTCATTCTGGTACACATGCACACACAGAGAGGCACCTGTGAATGACGAGGAACAGCAGACGGACGGACGGACGAGCAGACTTTGGAGTATCTCTGTAAATACATAATTGGATATAAGTGACATCATCATGCGATATTGAAATCCGCCAGAAGTTCCTCACAATAATCGACCCCGTTAAAGCGCCTCTGTTCCTTCACGGAGCGCCTCCTCTCTTTTCTCCACTAGAGGGCGACAGATTCATTTCTGTTTCATGACCCAAGCAGAACGCACAAAGGCAAGAATAAAGAATCCTTTGAAAAATCCAAATCATACCCGTCCTAGGTAGAAAGAACACATGACTCAATGCGGTTTTTTTGTTGTTGTTTTTTCTGGGACAACGTCCTAGTTCCTGGTTCAGGTCTCGTAGACCCTGACGGTTCTCCCATCAGCGCTAGTGATATAAAATAAGTATAAATAATCAGAATAAATATCGGACGTGGGAGCCCGGGGGGTCGCCGTCAGTGTGTGTGAGTCAGTCTGTCGTCTTCTGTCTCCGTCTGGAGGGGAAGCAGAGGGTCTGCGTGATGACGATGGGCGTTAGGGAAGCTCCGTTGATACGTGGAGGATGGCCACCGGGGGTCCGAGAAGAGGGACGGGGCCTCTCATCACCCTCTGGACTGACAACTCTCAACAGAAACGCTCACAAGCTGACATACCACAGTCACACACTCCTCCTCGGTCTCCGGCTCTCTTACACACACACACACACACACACCCTCCCTGATTCCAGCGTGCTCCGCTCCAGGTTCTTAGATGATGTTCTCAAACAGCTGCATGGACTGCATGATGTTCTCGTCCTACGGAGAGACAACGTGTCAGGGTTAGGACAGACATTTCTCCCCACGTGCCCACGAGCCAGACAAACCGGTCCCTGGCCCACCTTCTTGCAGGACTCGATGAACTCCTCTATTGTTACCACTCCGTCTTTATTACGATCCATTTTCTGGAAGACAGAGACAGCACATGAACATCTGCCCACGGTGACCACATTATGTCTGTTTGTCATTTTTAATGGGGGACGGCTGGGTTTGACCTGGAAGAAGGTCTCCACGTGGTCTCTGGGGGCGTCCTCCTGCATAGTGGGGTATGTGTATTTCCCCATCATGTCATAGATGGACCTCATGATGTCCAACATCTCCTACAGAGGAGGAGGACAATGAAAAAATGAATAACAGGGAGGGAGGACACACTAAGGTCAGTGTGTGTGTGTGTGTGTGTGTGTGTGTGCAGAGTTTGGCATCGTTGTGTTTTCAGCGTGCTGAGGGATGAGCCATAAAATTCAACTGTGTGACATCACAGGGGTCTCTGATCAGAGATTCTGATGGTTGTGTTTGTGTGTGTGTTTGTTGTGTGTGTGTGTGTGTGACTGCCCTTAGAGAAACATTCAATCTCTTAATATGCCTTTCATGCCTGTCATCAAACTG
>OMNV01021383.1:0-14275 GCA_900303265.1 Brotula barbata | reverse complement strand
TCGGTTACATTTCTCTGGCATCTCTCATCACAGGAAGTAGTTCAGCTATCTTCTTTGTCAGTGATTGTAAAGGTTGTCATTTACGTACAGCGAGGTGCTTTTGCCTTTTCTACAGCGAGTTCATCTTCCTTCAAACGCAGGAGTTCCGCTATGATACCCCACAGTCCCTCAGCATCCTGTCTGAATTTTCCCATCCAGCTTGAATTGATTTGGGCCTTGGGGGTGAACAGCTCATGCACCCTGTACTCAGAGTCCTCTGCATGACATTATTCCATCAAATAGTGAAGTTGTGTTACCAGTTTATCTTAATCTTTAAAAGCGGTTATACACAGCCTGTGTTGCTTTTATCTCATCAATGTTCTTTTATTTGTTACTCAACCCTGAATCTCTCACAAATCATTTACGTGAGGTGACTGAGTGACGCCTCCTGCCTTTTTAGGAACTCTTCTAAGCCTTTTGTCACTCCAACATTTCTTTGATTGTGTCCATATTTGATTCAGTTATCTTTGGGAGGAGTGTGTGGTTGGTCAGCAGAGCCATAACAGTTTGTAAACTGAAATCAGATATACACAACTGTACTACTCTGGCTAGTCTTTGCTATCTGTTTGTTCCAAATTTTCCTGCTCCATCCCTCCAGGGCTCCACTCCATCTGATTCGTTCCCATGTAAACAGTTTGTCAGGCTGTCTCACAAAGGTCTACCTGTCAGACCATGGTGGACCGTCTCAGTCCCCCCCAGCATCGACTAACACAAAGATGAAAAGGTCTCAGAAACATCTGTATGTATTCAGTTTGTCTTTATTTAAAACTTATTAAACAAAAACTCAAATATTTTCAACATCACAAAGACAATACGTGGAAATCTTGCGCTCAGCTGTACTCCCCCTGGTGGCCGTTCGGCTGCACACTCATTTCCTCTTGAACCTGAAACACAGAACGGAGTGTTAGCCATCTTTGCTCTGCTTCATTCCTTGCCGGTTGCCGATCAGACTGACACGCCCCCTCAGGAGAAATCTTTCTCTGATTGGACAGGTCTGACAGGAAGCTACCTTGACCTTATCATACGGCTATAAGAAGGCGAAGGAGTCCAGACGTTGGTGTTTTTTGTGAGTTCTGATCAGTTGAAGCTACAGGCCGCAAAATGCTAAAAAGAATAAACTTTATGTGTTTGTAGGATTTCTTCACCTCCTGTATGGTAGCAAACATCCGGACAGGCCATACTTTTCAGTTTTGTCGCTCAGAGTTTTTTGTTGCTATTTTTTCTGTTCATTAATAACATTTGATCTGACTTAAAAGCTCAAATGGACTTTCTATGTTGTTGAATAAACAAGTCAGGGCTAGGTCTGTCCTGGGGTCATCTGGCCTCAGGAAGTGGGAGAGAAAAGGCCACGACCCCTCCTCCCCCAAACGCATCGCAGTTACAGTTTTTAACCATCAGCACTCAGTGGTCTGATCAGATATCATATCAACCATGGACATCCGACATTCAAGCCCTTTTATTGATCTTCAGAAGAAACAAATACAAAATACAGCCACAACAATTTGACTACTGAGTATGTTTGAGGGGAAAGATCAAAGCGATCAAAATTAATTCAAAAGAAAAGGTTGCATTTACGTGTCCATACTTTGGACCACAGTTGGCAAACAACACATTGTATGCATGTGAACTTATTGTGTGTAAAATTATTGTGTGGGATTTGATCCCATCACCTTGAGGTTGTGAGGCAGGCAAGATCTGGGAGCCAAATATTGAATCAAAGGCCCTTCATGAATGGGAAAGTCTAGTCAAGAGTCTGTGACATAAACGATAATAAAATGACAGACAAAACAATCAGACAGAGTGCAAACCCACCTGGAACCTCTAAATTGCTTCCTGTCTGCGCCCAGCCGCTTCCTGTCTGCGAAGGAGGGTCTGATACACACAAAAACATAGTTAGACCAGTCAACACGCACAGACGGAACATCAGACAGACAGTGAGAGAGTCTCACCCCGCTCTGTACTGCTTCAGAGCTTTGTTGCTGGTGTTTGTCAGCTCTTCATCAAACACAGACTTCTTCTTTGCTTTGACTGGTTTCTGCTTTGCTGCTGAACATAGAAACACAAACAGACAGGTCAGTCAGTTCGCCATAAAAAAATGTGTGCGCGTGGGTGTGTGGTGCTGTTTTTTCTCTGACCTCCAGATGGCGCTTCATCCTCTGGCATAGCCCTGGCTCTCTTTGGGCGTCTTTCTCTCTTAGCCGCTCGCTCAGCGAACATCTGAGCTTTCAGGATCTCAAACTGAGCTCTGTCCTCCGCCTGGGATAGGGAGAAAGACAGTCAGAGACAGACGGACAGATGCAGGCATGCTGTGGTTAAAGGTTTTGTCCTTTTTTGTGTTAGCTTTGTGGCAATGACGTCACTTTCACGCCGCTGTGATTTTTGCTAATAACGCCGACTACACTTGTAGTACCACTGGTTGACCACATGTGGTGCTATAGCCCTAAATCAGGCTAAAATCTGGTTTGAACTCATTTTGATTATATCTGTTGATTTCTCCGTGTTTACACTCCACCACATGTCCACAGTGTGTGTCACTCACCTTCCAGGACAAACTGGATGAATGAATATGGCGCCAGTTTAGTAGTTAGGTTTCTACATGTGTGTGTTGTGCAAATTTCGAACGTCGTTTTGGCTCATCGCTCCAATCATATTGTTTTGCGGAGTTTTCCAGTCTCATTCATTCATCCATTCATTCATTCATAGGGCACACTCATGGTGAGGCGCTCGTTCTCACAACAGGTAGGAGCTGATGGCTCAAATTTGGAGGATCGATTACACTCGCAGACACAGCAAATACAAGAATATATATACAGTAAATAAGCAAATGGAGGCTTCTGCTAAGTATGTTTAGTCTGAAATAAACTTGTTTATACTGAATATTCACACCAGATGGTGAAGACAAATGCTTAATGTGTTTTGTGTGTGTCATATAAATGGAGGGAAGCGAGTTTGTTAACAGTAATTCTGTTGTCTGTGTGTTTTTTCTCTCACCGTGATCTCCTTCTTCTTGCCGTCCTTCAGGAACTTCTCTCTCTTCTTCTTCCCTCTCAGAGCCAGGTCGAATTCCTGAAGAGCCTGGGACACTGAACACCACCCGCCATGTTACACTCAAACACACAACCATATCCAGCACAGCCTGTGTGGACTACTGAGGTACTTTGCTGTAGTTTGGCCTTGTGTAGTACTGCAGTATGTGTACTCACCACGGCTTTGCTTTCTCTCCTGCTGCGTCTGAAACCACACTCTCTGCGGCTGATCAGAGGTGCAACCTTCCAGACGCTTTTGAGCCACACTCAGCTACACACCCACACACACACAAGGACGTAGAGAGAGAGAGATTAATGAAGTTGTCCCTCTTTTTTTGCTTTCTCATTATTTCTGTCAGATTTAATGCTAAGGATATTCAGTCTGCACTGCAAGAGAAAAATCACATTCATTACAGCCCAGATGGATGGACTGGCAGAGAGAGAGAGACAGACAGACAGACAGACAGACAGCAGTACCTTGGCTTCAGATGCAGCCATCTCTCGCTCTTCTCTTTCAAGCCTCACCACAGAATCGACGTCTTTCTCCAGTTTTTTGATCAAATCCCTGAACTTTAGAATCACATCTGAGAGACGGGAAGGCAGGAGGAGACAAACAGACAGGCAGGCATGGAGAGAGAGAGACAGGAAGGGAGACAGATGGGATTTAGTCCATTACTGTCACACCGACATGCAAACCCAGAGTTTCATCTATAATAAGAGTCTCTCTCTCTGTCCCCTCCCTCTCCCCCCCTCTCTCTACCTGGCGGCAGCACTCGGGCCTTCACGCTGCTCTTTGCCGACTTCACCACTTCCTTCAGGAGTTTCCTCTCCATCTCTCCGACCAGCGACACGGAGCGTCCGGACCGTCCGGCTCTAGCTGTTCGTCCCACACGGTGGACGTAGTGCTTCATTGTGGACGGCATGGTGAAGTTAATGACCTGGAAGAGACAGGAAGAGACAGCACAAAAAGGCCCCATTAATATCTGACACAAGGTCTACTTCCTCTCAGTGTCTTTCTCTATAAACAACTGACTCCCACAATGCACATCATCATGTCATCATTTCTCAGCATCCCACAGAAAATACAATGAAAATATTCAAAACTGACATCAAGTATCCTGTCTGTTAAAGTACTGCTCTTACTAAGGTACAAAGCTTGCAGAGTACCATGCCACTGAATATCAAAGTTGTTCCTTACTACTTAAAGAACTACAATTGTTAAGATACCACGCTTGTTACTGTATTAAGCTTGTTAAGGTACTACGGTCGCTACATTACCATTACATTGCCACCATACCACATTTCTTCAATTACCACACAGTACACAACCACAGTGCCACACACAGGTATCTCCTTGTTAATGTAGCACACAGTAACACACTGCCCTGACATTTCCATTTATTGATCACTCACCGTTTTCACTCCGTCGATGTCGAGACCTCTGGCTGCCACATCTGTCGCTACCAAGATGTCAATCTGCTCGTCTTTGAAACGCCTGCAGGAAGGAACGCTCGTTGGTCAATTAAGTCTGGTAATTGGTCAGGAGGCTACACGAGTCAGGGAAAATTGCAAGTATCATTGTCAAACAAACAACCATAGCCGACGCGGGACCACAGGAAGGGAACGGCCTGCAGGAGTGACTGACTGGAAGCATAGAACTGAAGGACCAGACAAACGGACAGAGAGACCCGGTGCCCACAGGCTTCGTGCAGTAATTCATATTGTAGCGCTGGACAGAGACTCTTTGTTATGCTGACCACTGACAGGCCAATCCTTCTTCTCCCTGTCGTGTTTCCTAACCAGTCACCCAGCTGTGGTGAGACAGGTTAGAATCTCGCTGTGTTCTGCGGTCAAGTGACGTCTAGTGACTCCCACACCACGTGGCCTGAAGTCTGTGTGTATAGTCAGAATTTATATAAAAGTTCCTAAATTTGTAACACAATTATAATTCAGATTTTATATTTTTCCACCGGAAATGAGATCATTTGATCGGTGTGGGATCAGTAAATTGAAATAGAATAGATAAATACATAAAATGTAACTAACCTTCCTCATCATTACTGTTAGGGTTAATGGGCGAGTGTCCACATCTTTAAAGTTACCAAACAAATACTAGACCTCACCAGGGTCTTGGCTATGATCTGCTCTGCTTCCACATCGTGGGAGAAAGTGTGTGTGTGTGTGTGTACCTGAGGTTCTCCAATCTCTGGCTCTGGCTCAGTTCTCCATGAAGTTCTCCCACATTCAGTCCCATGAGGCCCAGTAAGATGTGAAGGCGGTGAGCCAGCTTCCTGGTCTGAGTGAAAACCATCACATGATCCTGGAACGTCCGGGTGAGCAGCGCTAACACACACAGGCACACACACAGACACAAAAACACACACAGTCAGTGAGACAAATCAGTTTGGTCCTATCCTCTCCCTCCTGTTATTGGTAGCCTCAGGTGTAGCAGCAGTACTACATTCTAGTAGTAAACCAACAGAGGATTTCACATTGTTCCACTGAAGGAGTACTCCAGTATTACTTGCTTGCAGTAGTAGTTCAGTATTAGTCCCATTAGAGCAGTGGTGTATTACTGGTCACAGCACTGCAGTAATGGTGTAGTGTTAGTGGTAGTACTGCAGCAGTGGTAGAGTATTAATACTACAGTATTGTGTACCTGCTACCACAGCCTCTCGGTCGCCCTCCCTGTTGGCGCGAATTCGGACGAATTCCTGACGCAGGAATGGAGCGACATCGGTGTTGCTGTTGACGAAGATCCTGAT
Source organism: Brotula barbata (assembly GCA_900303265.1). Lineage (NCBI taxonomy): Eukaryota > Metazoa > Chordata > Actinopteri > Ophidiiformes > Ophidiidae > Brotula > Brotula barbata. Next base: position 8,445 of record OMNV01021383.1, on the reverse strand, counting down.
GGGCTGCTTCAATGATACGGCAGCCAGGTCCTTCACCTGTAACACACACACACACACGCGTTACGCTGTGTGTATGTATGTCCCCTTAGTCCTGTCGGTGGAGAACAGCAGGGTGCACGTGTGTGAGTGTGTTAGTGTGTGTGTGTGTGTGTACCTCCTCGCTCATGGTGGCAGAGAACAGCATGGTTTGTCTTTCATATGAACACTGTCTGATGATCTCCTTCATCTGCTCGTGAAAGTATTCATCCAACATCCTGCCAAACACAGACGCACACACACACACGGTGTTTTGTTTCATTGTTTTTTGGAAAATGTTATTAAATTCAGTGAACATTCAGTGATTAGCCAGATTGTCAGTTTTTGTTACTCTATTACTTTGTTAGTCACTTACAGTAGTTAGTTAGTTTCAGTTTTAGTCCGTTACCTGTCAGCTTCGTCCAGGATCAGGATCTCAATGTTTGCCAGCTGGAAAGTCGGCGTGTTGTGAAGATGATCAATCAGACGACCGGGTGTTGCTATGAGAACATCAGGCCCGGCCCTCAGAGCTACTTCCTGAGACTTCAGGTCTAACCCACCTACAGACAGACAGACAGAGAGACAGACAGACAGGTTAAATGTGTATCTGGTTGATAGATTATTGATTTTTCTGGACAAACAAACGCTCCGGCTGACTTTGCCTCAGGCAGCTGAACCAAGCAGATAGCTGTATGTTACACATTAAGACGTCACGTTAACGCATGTTAACACGAGGACAGGAAGTAGATAGAACACACAGACGCACACAAAGCTGCAGAAATCAAAGCTTCATGACACGTGACATATGAACAGATGTGTAAAGAGCGCGTGGTCGTACCCACAGCCAGGCAGGTGGTGATGGAGGTGAACTGAGCCAGCTGACGAGCCACCGAGTGAACCTGGATCCCCAACTCTCTAGTGGGAACCAGAACCAGGACACGGGTCACCTGAGATGTCCTGGGCTTATAAACCAAACGCTCCAACACAGGCAACATAAAGGCTGCTGTCTTTCCTGAGAGGAGACAAGGACATGAGACAAGGGGAGGAGAGAGGAGGAGAGAAGTGAGGTATTTACAAGCTGGTCCCAGTATGATGAACTGGTCCCAGTAGGGTGTCAGTACCTGTCCCGGTAGCAGCACAGGCGCAGAGATCACGGCCCAGCAGACCAATAGGAACGCAGGCCTTCTGGATGGGCGTGGGCTGTTTGAAGCCCAAAGCTGTGATGGCCTGCAACAATAAAAGCACCACAATGATTTACCCCAGGTTTTTATTTTGAAAAGACCTGAGGTAGAAATCAGAGGTCAGATGTACCTTCAGAATGGGTCGGGAGAGGTTCATGTCATCAAAGGTCAGGTGGTCATTGTACTGAGAAGCATCTTCAAACTCGGGAGCCTGAAAACACACACAAACACAAACATACACACACAGCTTAAATTGCAGCACCAAGTTTTGTTCTCATCAAAGCTCTTCTCTTCCTCTTCTCAGCGTCTGCTAATTTGCGATCTGAGTGAACGCTTTGGCGATGTTTCTCATCATACTGTAAACAACTGCGCCCACTGCGTGGGTGTGGATAATCCATACCCACTCATGATGTCATCACCGTTCCCACTTCACAGCTGATTTTCTGCTTCTCACTGGGAACAAATGTCTATAACTGTTACCATAACACTGTTTACATTATATAACTTGTGTAGATTCCTCCTATTGGTAGATGTGTTATCCTGTTGGGTTGGTAAATGTCATGCATACTGATTTGTTGTTACAAATAGGATACAATCAAATTCATATGTGCACATTGCTTATGAATGGGGAGTTTATATTTGCAAGAAACACACAAGGCACACATCTATAAACCAATCTTGCTCTCTCTCCTCACCTCTTCTGTCTTTCTCTTCCTCCCTCGTCGTTCTTTCGCTCTGAGTGTATCTGTGAGGGAACAGGAAGTTTACTCTGACCATGAGCAAAAAATAAAAAATAAAAACCAGAATCAGGAATACAAGACCTGGAGTAGGACCACAAACAAAAACTGGACCAAGACCAAAGTGAAGCTGGCGGCTTAATCAGATTTATGAAGGTTTGTGGAATTACCTGATTTTGTGAGGATGTCCTCATCTGCTGAGTCAAACTCTTCAAACTCATCATCATCGTCCTCATCCTCCTCTTCCTCCTCCGTGGCTTTAGGGTTCACCTCTTCATCTTCCCCCTCCTGTTCCTCCTCCACCACGTCTTCTCCTTCTTCCTCCTGCTGCTGATTGCTCTGTGCTATTTTTTCCTAAACATCAAAACAAAGCAGATACTAAGTAAACAGAAAGAGCAATCTAAACAAACAATAAGCAGGAAGTCAACTCACCTCTGCTTTCCTCTTCTTCCTGACCTTCTCGATCTTCTCGTCCAGAGTAGTGGGAGCTCTCTACAAACATATAAACAAATAAGTAAACAGTAGAACTCCACGCTGATCTTTGCTGGTTTCTATCTGACCACTACCTTCTTCTTCAGCTGCTTCATCACGTCGGCCAGCGGCCAATCAGCATCTTGTTCATCGAGAGTGCCTCGCTCTCCAAACTCAAAGGCAGCATTAAAATCTCCTGCCCCACGATTCCGCTTCTTCCTTTTCAGGACAATGGGCTCATCCTGAGGACGCACCGACATTAAGAAGAACATTCAAACAAACACTAATAACACTAAGTATGACTGAAACACAAACTAAAAGGCAAAATGAATAACTGAAGATAATGGTTACGTGGTTGTACTTTTAATTTGGAGGGTCAGAGTTAGTGAAGGTTAGGGGTGTGTCAGTAAAAAGGAAGCAATTCACACTTTGATTAAAAGCTGTTTTATTCTCAGTACGCTGATTACATACAACAGCATGTTTCTGCTGTTGGAGGAAGCTACCACGTTACAGATACTAAGCACGTCGACGTTCACGCTGTTTTGCATGTGAATGCAAAGGAGCTAATGCAGGGTTTCCCTCAATATGGGCATTTGGAATAAATCTTGTTTGGATAAATCTTAATACTGAATTCTTATACATAAATAATTTGTTTATTACACAGGTGTTGCCACTGTGTCTTTCATTTCAATTGTGTGTTACAAAAAATACCGCATGGCTGCAAGTTGTTCAAGCGTTGGAATGCGAGAATAATTGTATTCAGAGTGTTTGTAACTGTTTGACTAGAGGCAACAACATCACTGTATTGCCATGTTTTTGTGGAACAAAATCTTCAGGACATTACACGTATTGATGAAATTATTTTTGACATATTTTGATGTAGGAATGATGAACAGAGTCATTAAGATGGAGGTGTGGTTATGTTTTTGGCTCCAGCTCTGTGTGTCAGCGGTGCCCGGATTCCACAGACTCCTGCAACAGAATCCCTGACACACTTGATACAGCTGACACTTGATGACTTCGATTGTTCATTATTAACCAAAATTCCACCATATTACACTCGATCAAGGCATTAAATTTGATCCAGACACAACCACCAGACAGAGAACCTGAACCAGGAGCAGCCAGGACCCTGGCTTATACTGTACATTAGTCTATTACCATATGTATGAATGTTATTGTGTTATTTACTATTCCTCGCGGTTAATCCCTTGGAGGGAATGACATCATCTAATATTTAAATGCAGTATACGCAGAAATGTTTGGGTAATGAACGCAGTCTGTGGGATTCGAACACTTCAGTGCTGAGTGGAGGTGAATGGACATATCGCTAATGTAAACACCTTGGTAGGTTCCGAGTCAGAATGCTCTCATGCCGTAAACACAATATATTTAAACGTAGCCTCTGTTTGCCGTGTACATCAGCCGTAGGGTTTGGGTTTGTTATCTGGTTACTTGTTTGGCCATTTTGAAGCTTGCTGTTAGTCTCCGTTATGGGGTTCAAACCGCGCGCGGCTCCCGTGCAAACCGAATCGCTCACCTCCGGCTCGGACCCGGTGTCAGGCTCTTCCGGGCTCTGGTCTTCGTCGCCTATGGTCCGGATCAAATCCATGTGGTCCAGTCTGTCTCTCAGGCTCGGGGTTCGGCGCTGAGCTGATCAGAACAACACACGTGGAGAAGGAGGAAGTAGAAACGGTTTGTTTCCGGGGTTTCATAATGTTTTTGTTCCGGTTCATGATAACCGATTTGTTTTTTGTTTTTTTGGTGGTGGTCGTACGCGTCTTTTTTTTCTGATTCACGAAAATAAAAATTCATAAGATGAAAACATTTTAATGATACCGTGTCAGGAACAGTGTGCTGGTTTTGCGACATGTGCGACCCGGCGGGCGGGGCCTTTTTCCACAAACTACTCTGTGTATTTTTTAGACAAGCCTTGAGAACCCGCCCACGTGGGACACGCCAAGTAGTAAACCAAACTATACAAACGAACACAGTGCCCTCCTCTGGTCACAACCGGGAAAACCCTGGAATAAATCTCTGTTAATACTAAAATATATTACAACATACAGTATACAAAAAACAAAGCATGTGTGGACAAAATCAAAGGACAAAAAACAATGTAAAATAATATGGTCCAATTCTTCATTTATATTTAACATAACAGAGGCATTTTACTTGTGTATATTCCTTAAAATCAGTACCAAATCAAAGAGGTTAAATTAAGTACAGGTTTGATTTTTATAGACAAGCCTGACTAGGTCACGTGACCAACGAAGATGCCCGTGTTTCTGAACATCATGTCTGAAATATATGTAAGTTAAGAGTTCCTTCTCCTGATGACGGCAACTATGCCAGTGAAGTGAAATAAATACTCATTAGAATCAGTCTGTTCAGGTGCTGCTAAGTCACATGGTCTGGTCAAGTGTGTTAAGGGAGCTGCTCCCTTAATTTTCATGTTGATTCGATGAGACATTTTGTTGTAATGAGAATAGAATTGTCACTACCAAACCATAAACTTGTTTGAATTTAGGAGCTCTTTCATCAGACTGGCAAAAAAAAACAAAAAAAACAAAACAAAAAAAAACAAAAAAACAACAACAACAAAAACAGAGTCACACAAAAACAATATTAACAGTTAGCAACACAAAACTACTTTAGATTTTAAAATCAATCTATGTGGAAAGTTTTAATATAAACTTCAGAGTACAGTAGACTACCAGAGTCCAAAGGGGCATCACAGTGCGACAGAGCGCCAGAGTACGATGTGAGCATCAGAGTACGGCCAAGTTGTGGCAACTCTTGGAACGCACTTTGAGTGCCATTCGCTGGTTGTTGCGGGCCACCAGTCGGTCCAGGAAACGCCGAGCTTTCTGGGTAACACTCTCTTTTCGTTTGCAGCTGTGGGGTTGATGCTTGTTGCCATTGGTGGAATCCCTGCGGAGGCGGATCTGTCGTACCACACCCTCAAACAGCTCAGCCACATTATGCTGCAATGACGCCGAAGTCTCAATAAACTTACAGTCAAACACTACTGCACACGCTCGGCCCTCTGGGTAAAAACAAAACAAGAAGGCATGGAGACAAATACACCAGTCCAAAAATATCACAGACCAATGAAGGCTACTTTGTCCATGTTAATTCTAATGCCCTTTGACCCTCACCTTCCACAGCGACCTCCCTAGATCGTACCAGGTCGGTCTTGTTGCCCACGAGGATGATGGGAAGGTTTTCAGCCTGGCGGGCTCGTCTCAGCGTGATGCGAAGCTCAGCGGCTGAGTCAAAGCTGGCGCGGTCGGTGACGGAGTAAACGATGATGTAAGCCCCTCTGATCTTTAGACAGGAGTCATGGGGGGAGACACACCCATCCTGCTGGGAGAGAGAGAGAGAGAGAGACCTTTGGCCACATTCATCGTATTTGCATATTATTGTTGTTAATTTTTTGCATACCTAAAGGTATACAAAGAAAAAAGAGACATCCATGTGTGATTCATGATGTTTGTAGGATAAACATTTTGAGGGTTTTGATTGTAGCCTGGTGGACTAGTTGATGAGTCCCACCGACTCATTCAAACCTGTAGGTAATTAGAACAAGGCCACAGGAGAAAACTATAAAAGGCAGCAAAGTTTAGAATGATTTTCAAAATTTCAACGGGAAATTGTCTCTCAAAAACAGAATCCGTCCTGTCTGAGGCTGATTTGAGAAAAAAGTCGATTGTTGTGTGCCAGTGGAGGTATTAGAATCCTTAAACAAACAGAGGGCCTGGGAGTAGGTCATCTGTGTTATCTACGCCTGAAATCAAACAGGCTGAAGTTTAACAACCAATATGACCTCAAACTAAAAGACTAAATACGTCTCTGGCAAACCAAGGACAGAGGCTAGCGACCATCACCACAAAGGGAAGACATTTAGGAGGTGACAGATCACACGGCATTCAGGCGGAGAGAGCTGATCAACCAGTGGACACACACAGGAGCACAATAGTTTGCAGCTATCTAAACAATCATCGAAAGGTCGGCAATAAATTCTGTACTCTAACATCATGTTGACAAATTGAAAGTACAGGAAGTACCCCTTTTGCGTGTTTGTCACTCTCCCAGGTATCCATGACGATGAGGGTGGTTTCCTCCCCATCTACAGTCAATGTCCGCTCATATGTGTCCTCTGGCACAAACAACAAATAAACAAACATTCAGGAAGGCATTAAGTTTAGGCAGAAAGAATTAAGCAAACAAAAACATCAACAAGACAAAACTCAAAGACTCCGCCCCTTTATGACCTCTGAGAGCCATCTGCCATTGGTTAGAAGAAAAAGAAAAAAAAAAAATCGAAAACACAGACAGAAAGACAATTGGACAGACAGGGTGTCTTCACCTCTCTCCTCCTCCTCTTTGATCCCAGCAAATATTCCAGCAAGGCTGCTTTTCCCAACACCAGCGTCTCCGAGCAACAGCACACGATAAACACAGTCCGAGTCGCTCTGCGAATCCTCGTCCGAGTCCGAACCCCAGGGTGGGCCACAGGGCGCGGGTCTGTCTCCAAGGTGGTAGGAAGCCGACTGTCCCAGTGGTCGGTGACTGTTCCGAGGCACGTCCGGGGGGTCCTGGTGCTTGGGACGGTCAAGGTCCTGGACCCAGAATGGGTCCAGGTGCCTCTTAGGTTCCAGAGTCCGCTCAAGATCCTGGGGCTGCTCAGAGTCCAGCAGCCGCTCAGGTTCCAGGGGCCGCTCAGTGTCTGGGAGCTGCCCAGGGTCCGAGGGACGTTCAATGTCCGGGGGCCCTTCAGTATCTGGGGGCTGTTCAGGGCCTGAAGGCCGCTCAGGGTAAGGGGGCCACTCAGAGTCTTGGTATCCTTCAGGGTCCAGTGGCCATTCATGGTCTAGGGGCTGGGCACTGCTGGAGGCCAGGGAGCAGGGGGCCTGGGGGGGCAGCGTGCTGTGTTGGTGCTGCAGAGAATGCTTGTCTGTCTGTTTGTTGAGGGTCATGTTGCTACGGCAACAGGAGCAAGCAGAACGCAGGGAGGAAGTTTTATTTTGACAGTCTGTTTGTTTTATTTTGACAGTCTGTTTGGATGAATCACGACTTCCTTCGCTGTAACCTGCAGGAGGACAGTGAACATGATCCAACTCTCAAACATCGTACAGTTGAACTACAGGCCAAGGAAAACATTTAACAACAGCCTAACGTGGAATCTACGGCGCCACAACATGACCAGCAAAAATCAGATTAGTCCAGTAAGAGCCACTGGAAGCCACCACATCCACAAACCTGACCAGACCATCTGACCCATGAAGCTACAGAAGTTTCTGAACGTTACGTCAGAAACAACATGGCTGAAATAAACGTCGGTTAGATTTCCTCCATGGTTTGTTTGGCTCCCATGCATGATGAGGCATGCATGAAATGATGTCATCAACTTAAATCAACACATAAAGTCACTCCGTGTTTGGCGACCACATGGTCTGGTCAGGTTTGTTGATGGAGTCATCTCAGGTTGTGCTGCAGCAACATGTAAACATCACTCACTGGGCACCACTCACCTGTACGCCATGAGAATATTTAAGAATTTTACAAGAACCGACAGCCAATCAGAACGCTCGTCTGTCAATGTGCACAAAAATTAAAATATTTCAGATTATTAAAATAATTAATTTTCACCATGTGCGTTTAAATCACCTGGAAAAAAACCAATGGCACTGAGAAACATAAAATCCACAATGACAGAAGCCAAAGAAAGAAAGAAAGAAAGAAAGAAAGAAAGAAAGAAAGAAAGAAAGAAAGAAAGAAAGAAGGAAAGCTTACCATACGACCCATGAATGATCCGTTTCAAGCTTAGGTCCAAACAAAACTCTCTCTCTCTGTTTCTCTCTCTGTGTCTCTCTCTCTCTCTGTCTCTCTCTCTCTCGCTCTCTTTCTCTCTCTCTCTCTCTGTCTCTCTCTCTCTCTCTCTCACTGTCTCTCTCTCTCTGTGTCTCTATCTCTCTCTCTCTGTAACAGTACTCCCGTGCCTGGAAAAAAAAAGTTCCACAGTGCCGTTAAAAATT
>OMNV01021379.1:7956-21485 GCA_900303265.1 Brotula barbata | reverse complement strand
CCCCCCCCCGCCTCCAACCCGGATGAGAGGAGATGGAGAATGGCGCGGGCTCATTAGCATGCCGAACGGTGTCCTTAATGTGGATATTTATTTAAATTTAATTTCGTTCCCGCACAGGGCGCACTGTAGGCTTTTGTGCCAAAGTCATATTAACCCCTTGACTAGTTAATATGCAGTGCACGACGTTGCCCACGCACGATGAATATTCATACGGGTACCGTCGCCTCTCTGCCACGCCCCCTCGCGCTCTCTCTCTCTCTCTCTCTCTCTCTCTCGCTCTCTCTCTTATACCTCATCGTCCAGGGTAAACACCACGTCATGGCGGTTAACCGGAAGGGTCGCCCGCTTTTTAAGTGTTCCGCCCAAACACAAGCACCAACACACGGCGCTCAGCTCCTCCAAGTCTGTGTGTCGCTACTCGTTGCTGTTTCAGTGGCAGCCATGGCCGAAATGCCCAGCAAAGATCGAGCTCTGACCGGAAGAGAGGAAAAAATGGCCGTGGCAGGTAAATGCACAGCGGCAACACGTTTAATCCTTTTCACGGATTACATCAGCCCGGTAAATTTAACTACGCGCGGTTGAGTTGCTGCAGAATAATTAGGAAACTGTACACGTTTGCAGGAAATAAATATATTTTTTTAAATTCCACAAGCCTGAATACACTGTTTAAGTCAGTATGCATTCAAAAAAAAACAGGAAGTAATACTCAAACTTTGTCAACTCAACAATGACCAAGCAAAACATTACCATAGAGATGTTCATTTTTATTTATCCAGACATTCCAGAGTTTTCTTTTCATTTAAAAGTAGCCATCGTGTTTACAATCCAGTATAAAAAAAAAATCACAAAAACAACTTTGACGTCACAGCAAATACCGTTTTTGCGTTCTTCACAGGTTAAACGTCCCTAAAATGTCGACTTTCTCTGGTGTGTGCCTTGCACATTACTAAAAAAACAGGCAGCGTCGTCGGAATCTGACAAGTCTCAAGTTGCACAGACAATAGCAAACAGCTTTTTGCCGTTCACAGCGCGCTCTCTTTCTCTCTCCCATTTTGTCGACAGTCCCTTCACTTCCGTGTGAAAAACACAGAAAAAACAAGAGCCCACAGCACCTACACACGCACCCAAACACACAACGCACAGCACATAAATGTAACAATTGGCACGAGTAAAGCCAAATTTTAAAATCCGTCGTCAAAGTCTGACCGGACATTTTCTACTTTGTGTTGCCAGCACTGTCTAGCTGCACACTCTACTTCACTTGCCTCTCCAGCTCAGAACAAAATGGAAGCCTGAAGAGATGTTTAATACTTTTTCAAGGCACTGTATCTATCCAAAAATTAGATCACCATATCACAGTATGTCATGGAAGGCTATATAGTGTAGGGCCATATTTCCCCTTTCAGCAAAGAGCCATTTAGTGCCTGAAATGAGCCTTTTTTGAGCTTTTTTTTCTGATTCTATTGCGATGAAGGAAACGGACATGAAAAACTTCCTGATGTCACCTTCATGTCATAACAGAGCTTTGATTGACACAGGGTTTACATTCCCCCACGAATACAATTATAAGGTAAAGATAAGCAGTTCAGATACAGCGATGTCACTAAATGCGTGGTATTTGACTGTCAACAGGGCTTAGACGTTTGCTCATAATATACACATTAGGCCCCACACATTGCTGAGGATGATGGGTAATGTTCCACTCGACCACTTTTCCACAATGGGGAATCTGGGTGAGCAGACAGATTCTGTTGGGATGTGTTGAAGGATACAATATATTTGTATGGAGGTCTCATTGGACTGAGATTATCTGACATGATCAGGAAATACTGAATTGTACTTACTGGTGATATTGCAGTGCTACCGTTGTCATTCTAGATTGAATTTGTTGTTAGTGTATGTCTTTTTCTTCCAATTTTCTTACATTACATGACATTTGTAAATCTTAAATATGTCATATTCAAAATCAAGAGGACCTTCTACCCCCTCTTCTTTCCGTGTGGGTTTACCTTCCCACCTCATATCAACTTGTGTCATCATTCATTCACTTTTTTATTGTACTATCACAAGACAGAATGACTTGTAGGAGTACACAACAAAAGAGCAAAACGGCGAGATTTGAACCTGGTGTTCCCGCTGATCACCTTAAACTGGGGTGGCCTCAGAGTGCATTGTGGGAGCTGAGTGTGAGAGTAATGGAGGTAGAGGTGCCGCAGTGTCCAGGGGCCCATCTGGGCATTATGCGCATGAAGGCTCCGCCCCGTCGTAAGTTCCTGCTCCGTCTGTCGAAGCAGCTCGGAGACACCGCATGGCAGAAATCTGTTCCTCCCCTTTCACCGCGGGGGGCAGCTTAGGTGGAGATGGGGTTGTTCTAGACTCTCTGTGTGTGTAGCGGGTTTAATGGGATGCTTCTGTGTTTGTTGGTTTGGGCCAGTAGGCATGGGCAGTTTACACATTGCCTGGGCTGTCTCGACATGTGTCATGTGCTCTCTACAGCAAAGACCACCGGTTAGCTTTAGGTCCTGCACAGTGCATAAAGACTCTCCCGTTCCTTGTTCAGATGTGCCGGTCTTCCTTCGTTTTTTTCCTCGCCACAGTCTGTAATGTACTCTCTGACCTTGGCGAGAGTGATCCACTGGCAGATTGCTACATGGTAGGGGCACAGTAGCTATTATTTTGAGTCAGTGCAGGATAGACTGCCAATATTTCTTCCAAACAGGATGGGGGAGGTCAGCTGACCAAAATCAATCTCTGTAACATGGTTCACTATAACTCTTAAAAGCTGTTTCATTGTCAAGATTTATTTCTGACATTATTTCTTGGCAGTTTATTGTCTTTGTTGCCTCTAGATGCCCTTGGTTTTTTTTTTAGATTTTTTTAGTTTTTTGTTCGTTTTTTTGCATGATATCGATGTCCTAAAAAGGGAGGAATAAGGTATGCAAATGAAGGAGACAAACAAAGGATGCATAATAAAGCGATCTGTTCACATAAAGGTTTGGGATGATGCTGTGATGGTCAATTGTTTTCAATGCAGTCGTATCCTTCCTCATCCATTCAGCTTTTGAGATAAGATTTTTGGGCCCAAACAGGATGTTCCTCCATGTTGCTGGAAGGAGATAATGGGGCTGGTGCTATAGCAGGTAGTCTTTTCCATAGCAACTGTTTCCGTTGCTAGGATACAGTATGTATAGAAAGCTTCAAAGGCTTTAAAGTTGTACTCTCTTGAGTCTAGACGGTGTACCCCACCCTTCATGGGTTCAGTATATGTACTGTAAAATGTGTTGTTTTTCCAGATTTGATATAAGGACACCTCATTTTCCAGCTTTTTTTGTCTGTGGGTTTCTTTCACTCGCCCCTTACCCTTCTTATAAATGGACCCCCTCCCACCAGTCTTGCCTCTTTCCTCCCCTCCCTTCCTTTGCCCCACGCTTTCTCACCCCTACCCATCCTCCCATACAGCAGAGGGTAGTTGGCACCAGCGTAAAGCATCAGTCTCTTCCATCGACTCGTGCCTGACTCTCTGCCAATCTGCGTGAAGCTAGCAAGAGGAAGAGAGAGAGCGAGAGAGAAAGAGAGAAAATGGATTTTTGGAAGGAAATAAACAGCATTCTGGAAATCGACCTTTCCATCACCAGTTTTGGCATCCAGGGATAGCGCCTCTCCCGCGGCCATCAGCGCTTGGACTCCTGTTTAATGGGTGAGAAATGCAGGACCATTGGTAGAACCGCAGGGCAACAAAGACTAAACACCCACAGCACCAAGTCAAAGTAGACGTTATTATCCGCTAAGCAACAAAAAGATTCCTGTGCCCTTGACCGAAGCAGAGTTCCGGGACACAGGGTCCGATGTTTTGGTGCTGGTCCAACTGCCTGTCCCCAGCATGAAAAATAACAAAAGGTGGCCAAACTGTTCCGCTTCAGTCCCGCTGTAGCTTGTAGCCTGCTCTGTGCTTTTCATATATCCTTAAAACAAAGAGATTGCGCCCATATTTTGGACAAAATCCTTTTCACATGAATCCTTCCCCCATATCCAACCTGTTTTTCCTCTTTTGTGAGCTCAGTCAGTCTCCCTCTCTGCTTCTTTTTGTCATCCTCTGCTCTTTCTTTTGCTGGCGTAGTGAGCCAGTGTAGTGAGGGTATTCAGCCAGTTCTTTCTCAGTGGATGTGTGTGTTAGGTGGGTAATTCTGGCAGAATGGGGTGTGGGCGCTGGGCTGGCAGGGGGGAACGCAGGGCTAGGCACAGTGAAAGGAGCCAGCCTGGCACTGCCTGGACTTCTGCCAGATGCTCCATGGGAGAAAATACCCACAGCAGAGGTCAGTGTGTTGTGTGTACACAGGCGAACATGCACGTGTTTATAAGTAGAGAGTGAGGGATGATGGGAAGATGGTGTGAGGAAGACGGAGAACAACTGAGAGGCAGAGACGAGCGGGAGGGGAGGTTTGGCTCAGCAGCTCTGGACATTGCTGTGTCGGCGTATTCTTGGCCGTCTTCGTTTGTACCTCTCTGTTTTTGGTTGATTTGTTTGCCTGTTTGTTGTATTGTGTTGTGGTGTGTTCTCTCTTGGATGAAGGGCTCTGTCTTTTTAGCGCCCAAAGGCACGGTGGTCCGAAAGCCAAAAGATTCCATCACTGCTTTTCTGATACCCTCATCTGTTGCGTCTCTGGCTATTTACTCCCTTTATTGTTTTGGCAGTCTGATCTGTCCTCCTCCCACTCCTCCCCCTCTATCGCACACTTGTCTCGCTCTCGCTCTCTCGTTTTATCTCTCTTGCTCTGTGTCATTTGGCAACTTCACTACTGTTTATTGCAGTGGCCAGCAAGAGAGGACGAGGATGAAAGCAAGTAAAGGATAGAGACAAAACACGTCTCGCAGAATGCTAAGCGGAACAAGATGAAGATGAGATTCCTCCTGTCCTCTTCCTCCTTTGGAGTTTGTAGTTTTTTCAGTACAGTCACCGACACAGGTACACTTGTGCCTGTGAACGTGACCTGGCAGTGAAACACCGGCAGTGACCTGCTGCTTAAAGACAGAACTGTCACACAACAGGAAGGCAGGAAGAGACTGCCTGAGGACAGCCAGGCCTCGCTGACGTTTTAGCCATTTCTTGTTTCTACAATCTGTTAATCCACAACAAACGTCTGATATCAAATGTCACCAAGACGTCCATCTTCAGTGTACTGGTGCTTTTGTCCCATGTTTTCATTAGAGTGGCCCAGCTACGGCAAAACTGTTGTTCTGTACTATCTGGCCATATCATGCTAACACAATATCTGAAATAAACTGCTGGACTTGTGATATTAAAAAGGGTAGTAGATCATGCAGGGCCTGGGAGATGAACCACGGCGGGGACAATATGGGCAAAATATAATATTGCAATATTTTTCACTATATTGACCATAGTCTTTTGTCTTTGTTTTCCAATATGAATACCATGAGAAATGCAATAGCAAGCAAGGTCTTCTGCTAAAGTTATTAAAAGTGTTTGCACTTTCTTAAATATCCAGCCAAAATATACTGACGAAAAATAAGGCTCAATCAGTCAATTTGTATTAAATTTCACAGTAAAGCATAAGAAACACTAAGATAAAAAAGCATAATAAAAATTGTAGAAAACAGCTTTAGGTAAGGCACCCAGAGTTTTTGCAGCCTAATTTTCATGCATTTGCCATATACATTTTTGTGTTGCGACCCTTGGTCATGACGCCTCGTTTCCAAATGTTGTGCAACATATTTTTCGGTGCGGCCAAACCATTCCCCTTCCACTGATGAGGCTCTCTCATCGGTTTCAGCACTCATATTGGACTTTTGTCGTATGTTTGCTTTTGACGTTTGTTTTCAGCAAATTGAATTGTGTAATGACAAAATACCATGCCATAGCATTATTGTAAAAATGCACACTTTTATGTTTCAGTTCATTATATTGCTCAGCCCGAAGATGAACTGTGTCAGATTAGAGATTATCGATATTCGGGTCAGTGTCACGTGTCTCATTTCTAAATGACCATGAAACAATCAGCCATTGAAGTTGAAGTAGCATCCAGTGTCGGTCGGTGCCTAAGCTGTGTATTGGTAGTGTACCCAGTGGCCTCTTTATCTGTGCACTAATATTAGTGGTTGCAGTACAAACCAGCCTTGCTTAGGCTGGTTTGTACAGAGATTTACACACTAAGTCACCTCAGTCTTCTTAAGCACTAATCCTCCTCGTGCATCTGTGGTCTGCACAAGCACAGAGATACACAACCTCCTGCCACCACTTGCAGCGTACCCGCATTTTATTACACTTTTTATCCATAATGTGCCACCGATTAGGGCAGCCCTGGGTCTAGTTGCTGCCCTTTCCTACTTGTGGTTTCATATGGGAGCGTGCCCCTGACCTACCTGATGTGTTGTCATTGGTGTCATTTGGGGACATCGGATGGTCCAAGTCTAGAGGAGATAAACATGCACATTCAAAATAACAGCAGAGCAAGAGAGAGAACTTAATATTTAATTGTGTTTAATTGTGCATGTTGAAGAGAGAACAGCAGGGATAAAATGGTGGTCAAAGCCTCATAATCTCTTTAGTGTCTTCCAGCATCGAAGCCTCTGACTCTGATCCTCCGGCTCAGGTCAATCTGAAACGAAGAACAGACCTATGAGGCCTAGTTGAAGCCGCTAATGGGCCTCTACACTCACATATTGTACTTTTTAATGCTGAAACCCACTGTTTTGCTCTCATTATCCATTTCTGCACCATTTCCTTTACAGAAAAACATGCAGTGAACGGGAACCCCGCTGTGGAGCCTTTTCCTGAAGGCATGGAGACAATCATGTTTGGTGAGACCACACAATCACACATGACAAACATTTATTTTATGGCCATGCCAAGTTATTGTACGTGAAATAACTCATTTTGGTGCAATGTATCGTAGCACATTATCATTAAAGCCATGTGTGTTTCTGATGATCCAGGTATGGGCTGTTTCTGGGGAGCTGAGAAACTGTTTTGGCGGACTCCAGGGGTCTTCTCCACGCAGGTGGGCTTCGCTGGAGGCTTCACCCCAAACCCCACCTACAAAGAAGTCTGTACAGGTATTAAACTCACTCACACACACACTGAACAAACTGGACCTGTCCTGGTAATTTAGCTGTGTCTGAGTCCGGCTTGCAGCTTGAAACGTTTTCATTCTGTTCCAGGGGAATTTCTCTTTATGTCCGGTCCAACACGGAAAAAATTCACATCAAAACCAAACATAACCCCTTGAAATTCAGTCTGACTGACCTGAGTTTAAGTGTGAATGATATCTGTCGCTCGTTACCTCGCCGCGTGTTAAGGACATTCTACAGTGAGATGGGGTGGGCTTCCAGAGTCCCCGAAATACAACATGAGAGAGAAACATGAAGACAGTGTTTTAAGTACAGCTCTCTCATCTTTCCGCTGCCTTCCCTTCATCTGCAGTCAACTACTCAGAATGCACTGCTCCAGATGGGCTGTACCCCCCCTTCCCATGACCTACTTGTAAGGATTGGGCTCTGTACTGTGCTGTACTGCAGTGTTTTTATCCACCAGAGTTTCCTGTGTATCAAGATCCATAAATGGGCTTCCTTCCGTCAGACTTTTGGTAAACATGATGCTAGAGATGCACATGAATTCCGAATATTTCCTGTCAAAAATGGGAAAATGTCTGGATGTGTGTCTGTGTTTTCATCGTGTGATTTAAATAGATTCATGAAGGACATTTGTGCAATCTAATGAGACGAAAGACGTCTAGCTCCGTCTTATTGTGTGTATCCTTTGTGCTTTAGGAGTCTTCAGCTATTAGGCTGCGGCTTCTCCGTTTCTGAGGCCACATCGACGCTGGCAGGCGTCGAGTCTGAGCGCAAGAGCAGTGTGGGGGGACATTGAGAGAAGCAGAAGGACGCGTTTGGCTCGGCTGGCAGACATTCTGAGCAGAGCCCTTCAAGGGATTGTATGTTTACTGATTCTCTGTTTCTCTCTCTGTCAGCTCCTGCAAAGATGGTCAGCTGTGGAGAATGGAGTAGGGGAGGTGGGAGATGGAGAGAGATGACAAAGAAAGACAGACAGACTTGAGAGCTGCAGCAAGTGAGAGTAACTTTGAGGGAAGAGAGAAAAGTATGAGCGAGACTGGTTGCCTGTCCATCGGTTGAGAGGGCGCAGGCCTCGCTCCATTGGCCATGACGGAGCAGAGCACTGCAACAGTATGAGACCAAGAGGCTGTCAACACAGCCGGGGCAGGACACAGAGAGACAGACGGACAGACAGTCAGTCAGAAGGATGCAGCTGATGGATCTGTCAGGAGAGCGAGGGAAGGATGGAAAGACAGGCAGGGAGATGGTCTAACAGGCAGGTGCTGCAAACTTTGTCTTGAGAGGAAAAAAAACCTAGAGGGTGAAATTATAACAGACATAACACATTTGCTTAACTACATACAACAGAAACCCATCATACAAATCTATTCACATATTTGCATTAAAACCCAAGAGTGGAATCTGGAGCCATTTGTTACGTGGAACCACATGTAAGGATGCACAGGGGTTGAATGTGCCTTTTAAGACAAATTGTCCTAACAAATCTCCTCGAGCGTTGTTCTGGGAGAAACCAAGCTGGTTTCACAGTTCAGTGCAGGAAAATATGAGATCTATAAAATGACTTAACCAAAAAAAGGAGCAGCAGGGTGGCGAGTTGGGAATCTGAAGGCCCTTCACGCTGCTTGAGTGACCTTCAGGAAACGCCGAGTCTCTGCAGCTGTAGTGGTGCTGGGTTGTACCTGCGCCCGTGCTCTTATCATTAACGTCTTTCTTGTCTAAAAGCTGCACAGCAACACTTCTCCGCCTTTCATCTCCTTCAGATGAAATAAGCAAAGTAAAAGTCAGTGTGAATATTAAACTTTATGCCATTGTCAACTTTCCTGCTCAACTTGATAGCCATCGTCAGAGGCAGATGTAATGCCTGAATGTTTGCTACTTTTAAAGTTGTTTGCAAATGTCAGAGCACATTGCTAACGTTGACTTTTCAACTTTATCAACCAGCTAATCTCTACTCATTATTTTGGTACCAACTGTCCAAGAAGATGGTTTTTCATGTCATTTTGGCATGAAATGATCAACTGAGGTGTGATGGTGCCATTTAGAGACAAAGAGAGTCTAAAGCCTGGTGCATGAAATTGGCAATTGTTGCTTTCTTGTGTGCGTGCGTGTGCGTGTGTGTGAGAGAGGCTCACACCTGGTTTGTTACTATTGATACAAGCCTCAGCTAACACCTCTGTATTTATGTTTGGCACAGGTATGTGAGTGTGTTGTAAACGGTTGAGTGTACACTTCTGCTGAGACTGTGTGTGTGTGTGTGTGTGTCTGTGTGTGAGTGTGTGTGCCCACACGCACTTGTCCTTGCATGTGAGACCTTAAGCAGCTCCCTGTTTAAGAATGCCTGCAGGCAGCTTGTTGAAGCTTTGGGGTCTTGGCAGCAGCCGGCAGGAGAGAGGAGCCCCTCACCATGTCTGCATTTGGCAGCTTTTACCATAAGCAGCATCCTTTATGGTCTCTCTCTCTCGTTCTCTCTCTCTCTCTTGTCCTCCCTCAATCTCCAATGGATTGAAACTGAATGTCTTCTACCTATGGCACATCTATATGCTGACATGTACACCCCTATGCACACTCCTCCACTTTTAATGCAATTCACTCGTGATTTACACATTTTATGTTTAGATCACTGACATTTGTGTAGGTAGCTCTACCTTTCTGGCAATATTTGGTGTTCACTTACCGGGAGTAGGAGTAGTCTGTCGAATGGACCTTTAAGGAGCCATGGTGCATGTCGAAAAGCCTCTGAAAGCTACTCTACATGAAGTTTAATTACATATAAAATGTTCACCTTTGCCTCAGAAAGTGTTTTTCTGTGACATTTTACCTTGAAGCATTGGTATTTTTCACGGATCGCTCTCCCATAATATCTGGTGCCTTCTCACATGAGCTCACTACTTGCACAATGCTGCCTAATACCACAAATTAGGTAAGAGAATGGTCCACAGACACACATGAAGGGTGTGGTAAAAATGTATTTACCTTCATCATAGCATAACAGGGTTAGGAACTCCATGCATTTCTGTCTGTCACTGTTGAAACAGCAACAAGATGGATTCATAGCAGGCCCCTCAAAGGCCTGTGGAGCTGATAAGTGGAAACCAAATGTCTCCTGCACGCTACAAAACAATGTCGGAATCACAGCACAGCACTTTAAATGTTAATTATGGTTGCTTGAGTTTGTGATTAGCAAAATATGATATATTTACTATGCTACAGGACATATAGTTTTCATTTTGTGTTTATAGTAACATGGTAGTCAAACCAAACAAAGCAGCATTTCCTGAAATACAGTCAAGCTGACATCTTTGGCAGCAGTTTAACATTTGTGGATTTGTGGTTGTGTGTGTGAATGTCTCCTTTAGGTCTGACCGGTCATGCAGAGGTGGTCAGGGTGGTCTTTTCTCCTGAAGATATCAGCGTGGAAGAACTGCTTAAACTCTTCTGGGAAAACCATGACCCTACACAAGGTAGAAACTCCCACACACACACACACACACAAAACATAAGTTGCCCCTTAAATAAGACCATCCCGTGGGGCACGGGGTGTATTAGAGCAGAAGGATGATGCCCAGACGTGTGCCCATGTGTGTGTTGTAGTGGGGGGAGGTCTCTTGGGTGTACGCCAATGCCAGACAGTGTTAATGTGTCTGAGATCCAGCCATCCATGGAGAGACGCACCAATGTGTTGTGTGTTCAAGCCCCAACTGCAGAAATCCCTGTCTGTGTTTGAGCATGTGGACTGCATGTAGTTCATCCATAGTCAACCAGGGACGGATTTATTCCCTCCACAGAGGAGGTAATGTTTGAAACTCGTAGGGCAGGTTGAGCATGGACCATGGAGGAACCCGTTCGGATTCTTCAGTAATTCAGCTCCACATTCAAGGAGATTTTGTTTTTCTTTTTGTTACGTATTGTGTTTTTTCCTTACATTTTTGGCAATTTTTTTCTAAGATTAGTGTTGTGACATATCATTCAGACATACATACACTAAGGTGATCAAATATGTGTAATCTGGTGCAGAACCAGAGAGGAATCCGGATCTGGTGGACTGAAATATTGTACATATTCAGACAGGGGTAGAAACATATAACTACCATCATTACATTCTTCAGATTATGTAGATTCTGTAATTTATGATGATTCAATCATTATGGATGTAGATATAGAAAATATGTGATTGATCTTCACACCATAGGACAAATGTGCATGCAGTCAAATTGCAGTCTCATTCTCTAGTACCCAGGTAACACTAAGGTACCTGTTCAGAAAATGAAAAATAGGAATTTTTCTCTATGGCCCTTGGCAGAGGTATGCGCTCTAATGAGGGTTTCTCTAGTTCATACTGAATCTTCAAAACATTTTCAATGGTAGAACTAAATCAAATGCTTTAAAGGGCACACACACACACTCAAACAAGGAACCCGTCCCCTATTCCCCATCTCTTCAGCTTCTTGAGTTTCTTGCCTTTTTGTTTCTCTTCTCGCTAGAGTAAGTGATGTAAGGACATTACAAGAACAGAGCAAATATGTGTGCGCACGTGTGTGTGTGTGTGTGTGTGTGTGTGTGTGTGTGTGTGTGTGAGGGATGGAGAGGGGCCATGGCAAGCTTGGTGAAGTTGGAATGGCAAGAGATGATGCGTCATGCCTGACCTTCATCCTTAAGACAGGCTCGCACACACCACACATTCAGTCATGCGTCCCATGCTAATTCTGCACTCGCTTTACATCACTCGTGAGTGCTTTCGCATGCTCTCGCTGGTTTTCCACGTAAATAAAATCCGCTCATTTGTGTTTGCGCATCTACCAAAACATACAACTAAATAACCTTTGTTCGTGAACTTGCCACACAACACATCTTACTACAAGCAGTGGGAAAATCCAGCCAACACGCCACGGGCAAAGGCATTCAGGCCAAAAGAGTAGTCATGCATTTCCCCTTACTTACCGCCTCGTCTCGTCTCATGTTTTATTAATAACGTGCAGCTTATTGCCCATGCACTCCTCTAGCTGTCAGGTGTTATGTATTTTTCTTCTTTTTTGTTATAGTTAAGAACAGATAACATATTCGGAAGAAACTCAAATCTATGTTTTCAGCAGATTTTTTTGCCTTTGCTCAAATGTGAATGCCTACCATTTGTTCCAACTCTGGGTTCACGTGTAGTAGAATTTTCTCTGATTTGACAAATGTGGCGTGGAATAGTGGAACAGGGCCCGCTGGCGGTGTCTTCATGCGTGCTAAAGCTTCAATTTATTCTGTCCACTTTAGAGGTGGGTTTAAAAGAGAATGGAGAAATTAAAGAGGTTTTCTTTCCTAACTGCGAAGATTCGCATGAGATCATCGCATTTGAAGACGAGCCCGGTTACGTTAGACATTCTGTTTCTACACAGAATACATTGTGGTTTATATATACTGTATATATACATATATATATATGTTTGACTGTCGTGCACAGATGCATATTCAATTACATGCAGCTCTTCCTTTTATGCGTGTACGTGGGGTTTGTGTGAGCGTATGCACGTGCATATGTGTTTTGAGATCTGTGCCTCTCTGCTTTTCCTCAGTTCAAAAGGGTTTAGTCCCGACAACGTGATGTCGGGCTGCGTCAGCTCCACCAATCCCAGCCTGGATAGCAACATTAGCAGCCAATCAGAAACTCCCAGCAGCCTTTGCTGTGTGCCCTCTTTCCATATTCAGCAACACTAGTCTCAATCTGCTGGCTTTCCTGGGATGTTGCATAAAGGCCCCCCCACCACACCCCACCCAATTCAACATGCAAGCAAATTATAAGTTTCTTCTGGGTGTTAAAAACTCTTCAGCACCATGCCAACACATGTGTGCGCCTGCGCAGACACACATCCAAACATCTGCATGTCAAAGGGCCATACTATAAATGAGCGGATGTGTCATCATGGGATTTGGTCTTGTGATCGTTCACATAATGCAAATGGACACCAACATTTCCATAAACATTCAGACCGTACACATGTATAAATGCAGATAGACCCTCTGTCAACCCGTCCCCTGATCCCCGTAGTCCCCTCACCACCAGTCTTCTCCTTCTTTCCTTCCAATGCTGTGACCTCAGCTCATCTCTTCTTTCTTTTATTCTGCTTATCTCACCTTCTAGCTCTTCCCTTCACATTCTTTTCCATTTTTCCCGCTCTCATCCTGTCTCTTCTCGCTTCTCCCCCTCCACTCAGCTTGTCATCCCCACCCCCAACCAAGTTCCCCCCTTTTGCAGTGAGTGAGCCAGCGACCCGGAGCCCGTCAGCACATCCGCAGAGCGGTGCAGTGAGTCGACCGTTCCCCGAGGCCATCCGCTCATCACACAGACAGACTCACATCCACTCACTCCTCTTTTATCTCTTAGTCACCCTCTCCTCTCTGCTCCTCTTCCTCGTCCCTCCCCCACCCCCCCTTCCTCCTCTCCCATCTCTTCCTCC
>OMNV01021377.1:0-11554 GCA_900303265.1 Brotula barbata | reverse complement strand
CCTCACTCTATGCAATATAGAGTGAAGACCAGACTGAGTACTTATAGATGTGTACATGCTGTGATACGTAAAAATGAATGATGAAGAGCAGCACGGAACAAGAACATCTTTTTTTTTTTTTTTTACCTTCTGTCCTTACTGTATGCTGACATAAACCATGTATACTTGAGGATAAGTGGACGGCCCTGTTTGTTTATTTCCATTTCTATGCAGGACATGATGACACTGGAGATTTATCCATCGACTAATTAGAATGATTAATTAGCGGATGACTCATCTTGTGCCATTGCAATGACAAATCGCTAAACATTGAAAGCAAAATTTAAAGTACCTTCATCAATAGGCCAAAATCAAAGCAGTAAAATGAGGAATGTTACCAACATGCAGAAAATGTGCACATTTTATGTGCGCAAGTTAATTATGCCACTTCAGAGGAGCTTGTGAAAGGATAAGGAAAGCTGCATAAATTTAGCTGTAATCCAGGCAGGCAGAACTCATTTGCAGGGATGGTCTTATCTGGGCACTGCAGCTTTCTCACAAAATTAACCTTGGATATTTGGGCCCAATTCAGCCGACGTTTGATTCTCTCTCTCCCTCTCTCTCTCTCTCCCTCTCTCTCTCTCTCTCTCTCTCTCTCCAGCTTTGCGTACACATTCTCTGCATACAGCCCCCACCCCTCGACTGCCACCGTCTTTAGTCTCAGCCTGTTTGTCTCTCTCTCTCTCTCTCATTCTCTTTACCCATCGCTTTCTCCCGTTTATTGTTGCAGTATTTGAAGTAATAAAATCAACTTCCACTAAAACTCAAGCGGTACGTCTATACGTGCTCTCGACGCAAGCATTCGTCCTGACTGCAATCAAAAGGCATAAAAGCGATTAAGCCTCACGTATTGGATGAAATCTATAGTCTGTCCTCGGAGTAAATATTGATTTATTTGAGCGCTCACCAAATGAAGACGTTGATTAGCTCGATCAAATCTACTATGTATGGTGTTTGTACGGCATTTTGTACATTTCAACCATTTATGGGAAATACTCAGTACACAATATATACTGTGTACTTTTGTTTTACCTGCAGTAATAAATCTGGCACATTCACAATGAAGATGGTTCAGTATATCTCAGGTTTTAACAGGCAAAACTGAGAGCTAAAAAGAAAGTTGAAACAAACAAACAATACACATCTGCACAAATATTTGTATCATAATTTCACACCCAATAAAGACATTTCTCATCCAGAGTTGATCACCCCTCCTGCAGCATCTTGCTTACCTGTGGAAAAGGGAGATAATATAAAAAAAACAAACTCGATCATAACAAACTTTGTCTGAAATAGCCCCCTGTGTATTGTTGTTGTGGTGATCAGCACCATGGACAGCGAAAGCTCAACTAAAATCATTTGGTTGGTGGTGAGGTGTCCTGCTCGCAGTCCAGCCCCCTTTACAGTAGCCCACTTCCTAGTACTTTGGTCAGGCTAGTATCTTGTCTTCTTCATTACAGGAGCCGTCGCCCTTTGGAGTCTATCTTCCTCCATCTTTCATTTGATACAGCCGTACTTGCTGTATGGTATGAGTGCCAAGCGATAGCAACCCTAACGTATAATAGGCCATGAATAAGTCATATGCAATAAATCTTGCCAGTATCTGGACACGGACCCAATGAACTTATATTCCTTCTCTATCACTGTAATTGAGTTCTTTAAGAGACGCATGCAAGGCATTCAGAATTATTGAATTGTCATTTGTCTTGTCTTTATGTTTTCTTCAGATGCTGACGCGGTAATCTTCCTCTAAGTGATCTGGATGCCGCAAAAGGACTTTTTTTTTCTATCTCTGATGCAAACCATAATCCCCTCTGCCAGCTTCTCTCACATCATTTTGGCAGTGCGTCACCTGGAGACTGATGGTCCTGACAACATCACCTGTCCTCATCTGTAACACTAATGTCCCTGTCAAGTGATGGCAATAGAAAACATAAATCAGCCCTGCTGCTGGGCTGCTAATGGGACATCTCCTAATGTATGTATATCCCCCTCAAATTCATTCTGGATGCTACAAACATATGCTAATCATGCCTCGATGTCCGTGAGGCACAAGGCTTCAAAGTCAAACGCAAATCTAAATTTAACATGTTATTTTCTTCTTTATTTTATTAGATTTTCCAAGAGGTTTTGGTTTTTTCACAAACTCTTTCCCACTCCTTCAGTTTCTCGTGTTAATAGCGTCCAATATTGGCTTTACTGTACCTACCGAATGCTGCTATCAGCTTTCACTCAAAAAAACATAAAACAGAGATATTTACCAACATTTGTGAATGATCTCAACAATTATAGAAATCAATTATAGCTGCAAACTGCAATTTTATTGTCGTTATTAGTCACAAAGCGGAGCTGCGAGGAAATCGTTTGTGATAGTAAATTTGAAACTGTCAACTCTCATATCGGAATTGAAATGGTTGATACAGAGCCGCATCAGTCGGAGTCCAAATAACACGCTCCAAACCAGAAATCTCACAGTTAAACCTGGACTTGTTGCACCCTTCCTCTCAAAAAAATAATCAAATAAAAGTGGATGAAGTCATGGAGACAGAGTGAGCTTTGATCTGTACTAATGTGCTTAGCAGACACATCATATCAAATACCAGGTGATGGTCCACCTCCGAGCCCCTCGTGCTCCACGCGTTACCGGTGCTGCCATGTGCTCTTTAAGACCTCACCTACATCTTCACAATAGCTTGCTGTCTCCCCTTTTGACATGAAAACAACACCGTGTCCGATCCGTCAGACCTCCAACTGCTGTCATTCGTGGAATAATCGTCATGCTGAAAGCTGCCATTTTGTACCCGTAGTGGAGGGAGGGACACGAGTGAATATCAGAGCCTTTACCTCACTCCAAACCAAATTTCACTTGTTTTGGCCACCAGCTTACATCCATCATCCCATCCATCATTACACGTTACACACAGTTTGAATAGAACCAGTCTACTATCATCCATGATCA
Source organism: Brotula barbata (assembly GCA_900303265.1). Taxonomy (NCBI): domain Eukaryota; kingdom Metazoa; phylum Chordata; class Actinopteri; order Ophidiiformes; family Ophidiidae; genus Brotula; species Brotula barbata. The sequence goes on along the minus strand of OMNV01021377.1, from coordinate 8,556 downwards.
TGGATGATAGTAGACTGGTTTCACTTTCTGTTTCACTTCTTTGTATATGAACAATATATTCAAACTGTGTGTTTGGTAGCACTGCTTTTATTCCCAGTGTATTGACTGTTTTCAAGCATAGAAAGCAGTCAATACGTTGAGCACTGCTGAACCAAGCTCTGTGGCTGCAGAGAATTTCCTCTCTACTCTGAAAAACAGGTTTGCAAACTATAGACCTGAGTGTGACAAAGAGACAAGTGGTCCTGATGCTGAGAGCTCTGGAAACTGAGAATCTGTCACTATCGTCTTTAAAATCAGAAAAAAGAATGAAACATTACACGTGTATTGTTTGGGGAAGTCTTATGTCTCCGGTGCATCCACGTCACTCCCGCATACGCTGTGAGAATTATATTTGTGTTGACAATACAACAAATTACCCTGTACAGTACAAAGCACTAAAAGAAACGAAAATACAAACAAACGTGACACAAGAGCTTTTCACAAGTCAAACAAAATACCTGGAAAGGAGCTTCTCAAGCCCTTAAAAGTCCTTTTGACTGACCGCTTTGGTTTCAGATGTCAATAATTATATTATTATTATCCTTATTATTATAACTTTGACTGCGATATAACAGAGCTCGGTGAGAGACCGCTGCTGTCGTTGGATTGTACGCAGAGTATCAATTAATTTCATCATCACGGTGCTACTATCAGAACATTAGATCCACAACTTGACAGTATCAACAACACATTAATACTCTAGAGGCTGTGTACAATTGTTACCGCTTACACATCAGATTTCAATTTTAATTTCACATCGGATAATCTATTTATTTATTACATGAAATTACAAAATCCATGAGAATGGAATGGAATTGTGTCCCATATTTTGGACATTTATTATGGGTGAAACACAGTGCAAACCGTATTGAACCAAGTATTTGCCACAGGTAGCTGTAATATAAACAAACACACATAAGACTGAAGTCTGATGTGATCTAATGCCGGATAAACCCAGATGATGTCATAATGTAAATCCATGTAAGAGTAATCAGAGTCAGAAGTGTCACTCCGATCACTCTTTCAAAACGTAAACAACGTGACCTCACAGATTCCAGCAGAGAGAGGCAGCACGGTGGACATCCAGCTGGCGTGAACATATCAGAGCCGAGGATTGTGAGGCGTTGATGCCATGTTGGCTGACATTGGCACAGAACCCACGGAATCATTACGATGTTCCTGACATTTGTTCGCTGTAATCCACGCAGAACTTTGACTGCTGTGATTTCACGTCCTCACCTGTAAGTGCTTGACATTTCGGTTTGCCTCCTCCATCAACCAAACAGATTGCTTTTCATCATTTAACACATTTCTAAGTGCAATGCACAAACCATTCTTCTACTTTGCAGCTTCATTTATCCACAAAGGAGTCATTAGTCACCAAATGAGCTGCATTTCAGCGCTGGACTGGAATTCACTGCTAACTGCCCTTAGAAAATACAGAAATCAAAGCGGGTTGTTGAAGACATAATGTTCGTATTTTGGAATGGTGGAATCTCTTTTATGGGGATGAGAAAAGGAAGCTTGTCTGCGGAGAGATCCACCCATGGTTTTTTTTTTTTTCTTCTTCTTTTTTTATATATTGAGGGACATTATGTGCATAATAATGACAGGGAGAGGATAATTCCTTGCTATTTTTTTCTCAGATTGAGCTGAAATTAAGTGGAAGAAATTGGAAGACAATTAACTGTGCTTTTTATCAAGGTTGCACAGTCTGAAGGAGGTTTAGTGGCGGCCCGCCTGCACTGCCAGCCATAATCTTTCCCATTGCTTTTCACAGCCTTTGTTTATCTCATTTTTCAATTAACCTCTGTGATTTAACTCCATCATAATGCCAGGCGCATGTTTGCTCCAAAGAACAAATAAAACCCTCTCTCTCTCTCTCTCTCTCTCTCTCTCTCTCCTGCTATCTCTCCCTTTTCTATGTCTTGGTCTATCCCTCTGACTCTCTTGGCTGTGGTTGTTCTTTCAGCCCAGAATGCTGAGCTTCACAGCGCCTTGCAGGGTTTTAGCAGGCATGAGGCTGTATGTGTCAGATTAAAGAGGGGAAATCGGTGGCGTGCAGAGAGAGCTTTGTAGATATGGCAATTTGGTGATAACTTGCTCTTCCCTGCAACTCCCCACCCCCTCCCTGCTTTCCCTTCTACCTCCTTCCATTTGGAGAATGAAGAAAAAGCTGCTGCTGGAAAGATTGGACAAAGGAAATCTCTCCTCCAGATCTGGTCCTCCCTGCCAGCTATCGGGGGGACGAGGGGGGAGGGGGTTCGGATTGGAATGCATGTTTGTTTTACTTTCACTGTTTCAGAGCGTGCTTTCCCAGTCATTTGATTTTAAAGTTTCGGGGGGGGGTTTCCATCAGATGAGCTGAGAACGACTGTCTGTAGATTAGCGTGCGTGTTGCTCCCACTCACGGAGATGTTCGCCGGCATCAAACTAGCCCAGGTCAGCAGCCTTTAAAATAACTCAGGAAATCAGAGCATGTGTTCCTCTTTTGTGTCAGTTATCAAGAATTAATTATTATTTGTCAGATTTTAATCTTTTAGTTTTAAAGTTATTTTTAACATTATTCTGGTTTTGCAGTGATGTACTGTGACTGTGTGGCTCATCAATCACTGCCTGAGAGTGGAAACCTGAACGTACAGCCATCAAAAGGTATAATGTATCTGTACAAATGATGTTAAAAAACTACAAACTATGATAATTATCACAGTTTCGTTATTGAACACACATCTGTGATTGGATTTAGTTGATTGAAAGTATGCCAAGTTTGAGCACCAGGACACCACAAGCTGTGTATGAAGCCATGAACAGCCTCCAACACGCAGCCTCAAACCACAAAAAAATAGGAAACTAGATAAGACACGTAATAAAGTCATACTTAATTATGTTAAACATGAGTGTGATTTGTTTATTAGATAATGTGTCTTCCTGTGTTTTTGGCAAAGATTACATCATTGTAACTGTTATGTACTTGTTGCTAAACTTTACTCATAGGACATAGACAGGTCCATCCTCGGCGAGCCAAAAATGGAGTGACAGTGGGACGGCAATCGACAGCGGCGCGTATTTTACACAAAGGGATTAATGCAGCGTGGTCATCAAACAATCATCGAACTTCAGATTATCCCACGTTAATCTGTCCAGACACAGGAGATAGCAGAAATTATCTTAACCTTAACCCATCACGCCTTAGACGACCACATGGTGTTTACTAAATTGTTGGACTTATGAACATGTGATCCGCTCATCGTGTATTTTCTGGGGCCAATCAGCTTCTGATATGTCCGTGCAGGGAGCAGGTCTACAGAGGGTCACGGGGTCGAACCCATAGGAACCAAATCCAGAGGAGATCAGTCATAGCTGCTGTAATTATGACGTCCAGTGTCCGATGTGAGTCATGTTTTTAATTACTAGAATGAATAAGTCATGCAGTGACCATCAAGAGTTGAAACTATGAGAAGCAAGTTTGTGATTGGCTGAAACCATGGCAACAGAGACGGCACATTTTGTCACCGCGTTTCTTCTTAGAGCACACGAGGAATTCAAGAATTATTATTAAAACCAAAGTTAAAGCCAGAAGAACCTGAGATCAAATCGTGGCGATCAGGGTGGGCGTCCTCGGATGGACCGTCTGCGGGGCCGTGGAGCGCCGCTGTGGCAGGAAACAGCGCCCGCTACTGTGCCCAGTTAATCACTGGTCACAACGCAGAAATGTCCCCTTTTGTTAAGTGGTGAGATTTTTTCCACAAATAAAATTCCATCAGTAGGTGATTCTCCGTTAATATGACATTTAAATCAAACAGCATTCATGAATCCCATTCAGGATTTGTTTAAATTTTTATTAAACTGTACAATCCACACCGCTCTCTGCACCGCTTCAAACTAACGGAAAGGAAGTTGAACCCCAAGACACAAGTTGGCTCCTCCATGATTAATCATTACTAATGAGGTAGGAGGCCCAGGAAATCCTCAGCAAATCAAAATGAATTAATTACCTGAAGAACACGGAGTGCTGAGGTAATTGCATAGAGAGTTTTCACCGTCACAGGGGTGCAATTCTCTTTTGTAATCAAAGGCCAGTTTTGAAAATCAAACACAAAACCATCTTGGGGCTGTAGCGCCTCTGACAAGGCTGATTGAATGAATGTATTACCCAGCGCTAAAAGAAATGCACAGTGTTTGCCAAAGCTACCCCTCCTTCTCCTTCACTGCAGGGGGAATGTTTATCAGCGCTGCAGTTCCGTGGTTATGGATGATCTCGGCACAGTGCAGTGAAGGTTGTCCCACCCCGAGGAGCCCGAGTGCTGCTTATTTCAGCAGAAAGCTCCACCGGAGAGCCGGCGTTTAGCAAGCATAAGCACAGGACATGGTGGATGTGATGTCAACAGAGGGCCGGTAATAGATCAATCTGACCCTCACAGATAAATCTGAGCTTTTATGATATTGAACAGCCCACTGTTCCCACTCCCACTCAGCAAGTCTGGGAGTTTGGGGAGAAACGGCCAACCTGAAATCAGAGCTGATCGCTGAGCTTCAGCTAAATCTCCTGTACATCTTTAATTTACCCCCAGACTTTATATCTGTGTAAGGAAACATTATTCTCCAAACGCTTCCATGCTGACACACCGCCAACATCCGTGATCGGCACACGTGCAGTAATGCACCAAAATGTCTCCGCCGTGATTTTGGTGTCCAGTCTGTGTTTCGATCGTCGTCTTGTTCTGTTGTTGCTATACCGTTGCGTTCCTTCAAATGTGGGAGTCGAGTTTCCTGGTTTCCTGTACCGGTCAGTAACGTCTTTTGTTTAGAAAGACCAAAGGATCTGTGTGAAGTGTTTGTAGGAGAGGAGGAGATTCTGCCTCCAGGACTCCAGCGCCGTGTTGTGTGTAACATCAACACACGGAGCACCGCCCAGAACATCCCATTAAAATAAGGTCGGCTTCACTCTGCACTTTCTATATTTGTGTAACTTGTTTTTTAGATTCTTGTTGTTTTTCAGTTGTTTTAGTTGTTTGTGTTTTGACCCTCTATATTTTACAATTGGCTTGTGGATTTGTACCTAAACAAATATTAACTTGTGAACTTTGGGACACCTCTGATTCGCTCACTTTAGTCCTGGTCCAGGGACTTGTTTCCATGAACTTGGACAGGGATAAGACATTTGGTCAAACCTCTGACCCCTGAGCCTGTAAGGAGCTCATGGGTAATTGTTCATCTGATCTCTGAGCTTGTTTAAATACACTGAAGTTGTCCAATGTGAAATGTTTCTGCCACTCATCGTGATCTGTACCTGTGTCTGTGGATTTCATATGAACGGCCGATATGATTCCTGTGCGACTTCAGCTGCATCCAGTCCGATCGACGAATTCACTTGTAAAATAATGTGTGCGTGACCGTTGCCAAATTATAAAAAATCCCTCGTTCCCACCACCCAAACCTATAAAATTGAGATTATTAACTCAAAATCTTCATTACGAAACAGAGTTAACCAATTGGAAACCAAATTTAATGAAATAAATCTCACTCCAGTTAAAATGGAGTCAGACAGTTCATCAGAGGTGTGTATTTCTCTAGGAAGCCAGGCGAGGAGCCTCACACCTTCCCCAAAGCACTGGTTTCTGTTTTGGTTGTTGTTGTTGTTGTTGTTGTTGTTGTTGTGTTGTGAACAGAGTCAGAGAGATCCTTTTTGTGGTTTTGTGTTGGTCTGTTGATTTGAGCGGACTGAGTAGGAGGCACTGCATTACGGTCAGCGCTCGGTAAAGGATGCTGCAGCGCCGTTAAGTTTGCTGCGAGGACGAATCGTGCTGCGGTTCTCTCCCAGGATGGGATGGAGAAAGATGACTATGTAACTTAGCGCGCCATTACTGTCAACCTTCCCAATTAGCCATTTTACGCCATCAACTAAAATCACACCGTCTAATGTCCCTTCATCCATTTCTGATGAATCTCTCAAAAAAAGAGAACGGTCAAGACGCGGAGAGACTCACGGGGTGTAAGTCTGTGTTGACTATGAAGTGCTATGGCTGAGGAGAAGAGGAGCAGGAACTAATAAGAGGGGTCAGGAGGCTGATAATGACCCAGCAGAGAGGACAGGGAAGAAAGACCGAAGAAGAGACAGGAGAAACAGATGTGTGAGGTCGAAGATGAGGCAGACACTGCAGCGTGTGAGGTAACACAAAGGAGACACGGAGCAAGGCTTGGACAACACGGCAGAAGCTGGTGGACAGATAAACGGTTCAAAACCTGCACCTCATAAAAGCAAAAAAAGAGTCCAAATAACAACGATAGAGAAAGAGGACTGAAGGGCAGAATCAACCGAAAGGATCGGAACTTTTCTACAAGACATAAAGAGTACGAAGGGTATGAAAAATGAAGATTACTTTTCTGATGAAGAGGCTTTATTCACATCAATCAGGATTCAAATGAGAGACAGAGGAGAGTCTGAGGGGCAGGGGTTCAGAAAAACATCAAAAATATAGAAACATAAGAGGATGAAAGACAAAGAAGACAGAATACTGTTGCGTTTTTTGTTTTGTTTTTTGTTATTGTTTGTTGTAGTCGCCCCTTTTCACCCTATGGAACATGTGAAAGTTAAGCAGCATCCTGAGGAACCTGATCCAGCTCCTGCCAGTTCATGAAGACAGCTGGTATACATGGGAAAACCTTGTCTCCTTGGCTAAACTGGACCGGTTTGATTGCTTTAAAAATGATTTGAATGTTTTTATGAAATGTGTCAAACATTGCCTGTTGGTAATGTGGAACGTTTTCATTAAGAATCATTTGCCTGGAAGTGTGTTTTGGCTTTTTAATTCAGCCTTGCTTCGTGAGAATAATGTTAGTTATTTTGTTTGTAGCTATTTTTAGAAATTATTTAGGAATAGGAAAAATTAGTTTTCATCTCTTAGGCAGTGGTTATGTGGAAATAAAATTGCTTTGTCAACAGCATAGTGGGCGTGTTAGTGGAGACATCACCAATTCTATGAGGGATCTGGAGATGGAGAGAGTGGACCTTGAGAACATGTTTACGTCCGCAGGAAATCAAGGACAATTTGAAGTCGTTCATTCTAAAAAAAAACAAAAAAAACGGAGCGTTAGGGAAGACCTGTTTCCTGAACAGGGCTTCAGTGGAGGTGGCCTATATTTTTATAGTGTGGAGAAGAAGAATGGACAGAACAGATTCATTCACTCTCTTCTTTTCTTAAAGTGGGCAGGACATCACTGATAATAGTCAGATACCAAGACGGGCTGTCCGGTGTTATTCTGCTCTGTATAAAATGAGGAGCCTCTACAATCCTTAGGATTACCTAAAGTGTCCTATAATTCAAATTTGCTGCTTGAAAGCTCTCTGGATGTATCGGAGCTCCAGTCTGCCTCACAGAGCTCAGACGGCGGTATTGATGGTTTGACTGGAGTTTTCTAAAGCGTTTTGGGAAGCTAAGAGACGATCTTTTAGAAGTCTTCAATAAAAGCCTGGCTGAGGTGTTTTACCGCATTCCTGTCACAGAGCAACGATTACTTTGCTGCCAAAAAGGGGGATTTGCAAGACCTGTGTCTCCTCTGTGTACCGATTGTAGGATTCTGTCAAAGGCTTTAACCAAGCGGCTGAGAGAGCTGATGGACCAGACAAACTGTGTACCTGGCAGGTCAATAGTAGACTGCTGACTGTCTGCTTAATTAGTGATGTGTTGGTTGTCTCTGGATTATTGGGTTTGAAGACAGGTGATATTCCAATAATCTGGACGGTTATGGAGAGTTTTGGGTTCAGCATTGGTCTGATTACTAACATGAAAGTGTTGGATTAGGACACTGAGGGTCTACGGGGGTATTAGCCAGTCCTGGTTTTAAAAATAACATTGGTTTATCTGCATATGCTGATGATGCAGCTGTGTTTGTAAACGATGATGAATGATGAGAATTGCTGAACGTTTTGAGGCCGGGTCCACTGCCAAAATAAATTAGAGAAAGAGTGAAACTTTGGCTGTTGGTGACCTTTGTGTCCTCAGGACCTGATCTGGTAAAGGGGATGGGTTTAGATCGCGTGGATCTTGGTAACAACACTTGTGTTCAAAAGAATTAGCAGAACGTGTTAGAGAGATTTAGATTTAGTTCAGATGGTGATGCTGTTACCTCACCTCAGATATTTTCTTGTTTTTAGTCGTGTCAAAGACTTTCAGGTTCTCTTGGACTGCTGTGATGTTTTTGACAAAACATTTTATCTTACAAATTTTGTTTTTGGAGCAGGATGCAGTTAAAAAATGTAAACAAAACATCAACTATTTCATTTGATGGTAGGAGAAGCTAAACATTCAATCTATGTTAGCAGGAAGAACAAAGTGGAAAATATATTTGGAAAATTTGGAGACTTTTACTCAGGAATGGAGCAGTAGAATATACTGTATATATATATATATATATATTTTAAATTCTATATGGGTTGCTTTTGTTGTTTCTTTTTGGGATGTAGCAGTAATAACAACAGGTTTCTTACTATAGTGTAAAATCAAAAATCTCTCTTTC
>OMNV01021368.1:0-13610 GCA_900303265.1 Brotula barbata | reverse complement strand
GCCGTCAAAGGCGAGCCGCTTGAGTGAAAGACGAGAGCGGAAATGACATCACGTGACCTAAATGTATAAAAAATGGACACATCTGACAGGGGAAATAATGTGACTGCAAAGGTGAAGTGAGGTCATCTGTCTGTCTGTTTATCTATTTATCTGTCTATCTATCTATATGTCTGTCTGTCTGTCTATCTATATGTCTGTCTGACTGTTTATCTATATGTCTGTCTGTCTGTCTATCTATACACCTGTCTGTCTGACTGTCTATCTATATGTCTGTCTGTCTGTCTGTCTATCTATACACCTGTCTGTCTGTCTGTCTATCTATCTATCTGTCTGTCTGTCTATCTGTCTGTCTGTCTGTCTATGGTTCCTTTTAATAAATACATTATTCCAGTATTTATTCCATTGTGTAGCTATAGATTTATATACTGTAGATGATGTTTTTGCTTTGTTCATTTCAGATCATTCCACTCTGACTTTGGTTGAATGTGAGCTTAGCCGATCGTTCCTTGTAGTTGTGCTGGTTTGTTCCTCATTGTTCCCGGTGGCTGACGTGCTGTGTAAGAGCCCGCGGCCTCAGAAAGGGGACCCACATCCCCTCGCATCAGCACTGCGTGTTAATGCATAACGCCTGCGGACTCGCCGTCCAGATGAATGGCGTATTTCAGAGGCTCATCCCTCCCCGGCCGCCGCGCCGATCAATGCATTCTGACCGGCAAATGGGTGCAAAAACAAAAGTGCGTCCGCTCGGTTTTGCTCTTTTGAGTGTCATTGTGCGCGGCAGACAAAGGCCCCACGCTGCGATGCCACGGCACAATGACTGTAGTACACACGCATCAGCCCGGGGTCAGGGGAGTGACGTCGATCCTAGCTGGTTTGGCGAGCGACGATTATGAAGTAAAGTCTACACGAGGACGGTCGTCGCGCTGGTGTCACATGACGGGCCGCTCTCCCAGAGAAGGCTCTCTTCTTTCCAATTATACCAGCGTATTCACCATGTTTTATCAATCAGCGTTGGGTAGCACAGTGTTCTTTGTGGTGGTACGCTGGGGATGCAGCGCGGAGGCGGGGGAGGCAGGCAGGATTAACATACTGCTGAAAAAGGCCGCCTCTGTTATGTGGCTGAACGCGGACAGCCTGGAGGCGCGAGCAGAGGGAGGATGACGACCAAAGTGAACTCTGTTTTTAACAGCCCCCTCCCAGCCCGGCCGACGCAGCGACCCCCTTTTCAGCCTCCGTCCGCTTCGTGCAAGGTGCAGCACGGAGCACCTTTAAGTGCTCCTTTGTGCCGTCAGACATCAGACTTGACAACGATCCTCGCCTGTCCTCCAGTTTCAATTTACACGGCCGAGAGAGCGCCGGCACAACGTGAAATTATTCCAGGTTGCTTTTGTAATCCTTAATCTGTCATCTGTTTTCGGTGCATTTCTGCATGACTTCAATGTGCGAGTCAAATCCTGTTCTTGTCTTTATCTTCATCTGAGTGAATTGTTTATTGGAACCAAAGTCTGCACACAATAACTTTTGTTTCTGGTAAAATGTGAAGATTTGAGGTACTGAAACCAGAGCTGTGACATCAGCGCTGCTGTGGTCGATACTGATGCGTACGAGGTGTGAAAAGTGTGACGACTCTCCATGCCACAATAGAGACACTAAAGATGATTTTGAGACCGGATTTAATAAGTCTGATGAAAAATACAAATTGTTTTATTAAATATATGCGTTGTCAAATCAGAGTCTGTCTCCAGCTGGTTTAGAGGACGGAGAAATAAGTTGAGTACGCTACGTGTCCCAGCTCAGATCGGCTCGGACGAAGGAAACGGGCCATTAGAGTCCTTCCTAATGTACTTCTAATGGGCATTACAAAAACATACAGATCAGTAAACAGCACACGGATGGAGGACTGTTGGATGGCACCACCCAAAAAAACAACTATTGACCTTTGAAACTAAAAAAAAATCACACAAAAACTCAGAATAATCAGCTGTGGACTAAAAGTACAGATCTCACATCAGAAAATGACTCAGGAGTAAAAGTCATTCAGCTGCTGATGTTACTGTTACTTAAGTGTGGAAAGTGTTTTTTGTTTGTTTTTGTATATTATAGCTAAGTGAAAGTGAAAAGGAAAATCATTTCTGGGCCTCAGAGAGTCATTTCTACCTCGTGGTGGTCTTCACATGAACTAAATTATAATCTGAGCCATCACCCTGCAAGTCTGTAGAGATAAATATAGATCATCTTCAGTAGACAATCACTTGCTTTAAAGATGATCCTGAACTTTGATACACACGTTCACCGAGTTCTGATTGAACTTCACGTTTACTTACAGTAAATCTATCGCAAACAGGAAGAACTCAGAACAAAAAGAAACTCAACCCACAGTTGAAACCCACAGTAGAAACTCACAGCTGTTGGGATTTTTACACATTCAGAACCAAATCAAACTTTTTTAGAGTTTTATGTCCATCTGTCACTGCACATTGAAAACATGAACTATTTTCTTTATTCGGAACGAGCAACAAACCTTTTTGGACAAATGTAGAGAAGTTAAAGTAAAAATATATGCAGTTATGTAATAATGATCGTTTGTAAAAGTACGCACACCTCACTGAAGTAACCTACAAAGTCTCCTAAAACACACTCCGGCACGTCAGCAAAGTATTTTTCTGTTTGCTGACTTGTCACCGCTGAGAAATAAAGGCGATAATACCTGAGTTGAAACGCCGCATTGTATTTGCCGAACGGCAGAGAAAAAGGGAGGAGGACATGTGATCCCATGTGTTCATGTGCCAAGCAATTATTTGGTTTTGACTGTTGTCCCGTCTGCGTGCCACGTCCAACGTCAGAGCCTTTGTGCGCTCGGGCTCATGTTTTATGCCCTTTGTGTGGAATGGTAATGTTATGACACAGTCCCGACGATAAGGATTGAGTGAAACTGATGCACTTGTAACCAGTCCATCCAGCTCGGCAGCAGCCACGCCGCGCTCTATTACGGCAACGGAACGTGTAGTTTGGACTTGTTTACACCTCTCAGCTACGCCTGATTGATTTCGTTTGACCTCTCATGTTTACCGCGTACGTGCGCGCGCTTCTTCTGCCTGAAGTCGAGGGAAAAAGCGGCATTATCTCAGGATAACAACGGTTTCCAAACACGAGTGTTGTCTCCAACGCCTGTGCGGACTCCTCTCCGTGACCAACACTCGTTTATTCTATACAAGAGAAAATTTCCGGGCTCCTCAGCTCTTTTCATCATCGTTAGTCATGGGGCCCGACCGTTGGTGTGTCACCCGGGCTGAGTAAGCTGTGTAAAAACAACACCAAAACCGGAGAGCATAGTACTCACCAGAGCCCAACCTGCAGCATGAGCTCGGCGTGAGCTCGCTCTTAACACTTTGTCCCACCGAGACCAAACTTGTTGAGATTTTTGCCACCGCACGATTAATCTGCATTAATGATCATAATAATAACTTGATTTGTGTCGCTCCTCTCAGACAGGAAATGCAACTTAAAGAGCTGCACGGCGAGAAAAGAGGAGCAGTGTGCTCCGCATGAGACAGAGCAAACAAAACGTAAAAACACGGTGAGAGGATTGATGGAAACGTGGAAGAAAAAAACACAAATTTTGGTAAAAATACATCAAATCAGGTGAAAAGACAGAATCGAGTGAAATCTTGAAATCTGCGTGATTCTGTTTGCCGCTGTTGGACGTTGCCACACATTTCCAGTGGGACCGGTTTGATCGTATCTCATCAGAAAGAATCTCATCGCAGGTTTATGGCTTTTTTTGATACGACTCATCTCGCCTCACTCGTGACTGAGAGGTTTACGTCGGAGAAGGATCAGGTCATTCGTCGGTGATAAATCTGGGAAACACAACTTCACACCCCGCGTTTTGTGATCATCCGGGGAAAAGAGGCCGGGATTGTTCAAAGCTGACGCGTAGCAACAGACTTGTGTGTTTTGCCCAAATGTGGGGATCAACGTCAGACCATAAGCCAAAAGGTCAGCGCCCTCTGCCGCTCCTCAGTCCACCACCTGCTGCAATTTAAACCTCATCGCTTTGTCGCACGGACGCCGCCAACAAACTCCATTCACGGGAGATGTTTTTGCAGTTTAAGAGGATTCTTCTCCGCCTTGAGAGAGCTTGGCCTCGATCGGACAGCCCGGCCTGATAAGTCCTGGAAGAAACACGAGTCGTGCTGCTCCTGCCTGAGAGGAGAGTAATGTTCAGGGCCTGTGCACTGAGAGCTGGGGGTGGGGGTGGGATTTGGAAACATACAAAAGGTCTCTTCACAATCATCGCACGGCTTCAGCCACGGCGAAAGCGACGATCTGATTTCCACGACAAAACTTTCGCACGCAAAGCCGACCCAACGATAGTTTTTTTTTAACTCCGAAGAGGCTCGTTTGTCTCGTTCGGCCGCAACTGATTTCCTCCTCTCCGTCTCATCTGGCTTTCGAGAGCCTGTCACCTAGGGTAAAGCTGATAAACACCACGCAGTTTCATTTCAGCTCTGGGGAGTAACCGTGTGAAAGAGGAACTACTCTCTTGTCGCGGAGTCATAAGAAAAGAGCGCCAAAGCGCCGCATGAAACACAAGAACGCCGAGTGAAAGAATATGTAAAATAATACAGCCAGATGGCCTTCTGAATGCCACATCGCCTTGCTCACACTGAACATTGGGAACTTTCTAGTGTGGGCTTTTGTGCACAGTGCTGAAAGTGTGCATTCATTCTCACAGGAGAGCATCAGCTGCTGCAGAAAAGCAGGTCTAATCCTGTATCGACGGAGTTTATTCTTATCCTTATCAAACGCGCTAAAATGGGATGTTCCTGTTAATTGGCCGATTAGCTGGATAAAGGAGGAACAAAGGCGCTGAAACGTAAAAAAGAAACGAATCGCCAACACGCCAACGCACGGAGCAGAATTTGTATATGTTCCTAATCGCGGATAGATTTATCCGTCTAACGAGCGGGGTCTGGCAGATGGGGTTAAGTGGGCTGCGGCGATTCGAGCGTGTCCTCGCTATCAATCAATAATGTCGGCTGGTTTGTTTTCTAAAAGGACTTTGTAGCCGGTGACCTGCAGCCTTCTGAACCCGCTGACCTCTGCTGTTCCACAAATGGAGGCTTGAGTTTTGTGGTTTCAGTTTCAGGCTCGTGGAAATTCACCCAGAGCCTAATCTGCGTTTGATCCGACGAGGAAGTCACGGAATCCATTGTTATCTCGAAGGGAATATTACGCCGATATGCCGGCGTCTTGACTGTCTCCTCCCTGTAATGGTGTCACTCGTCTCTTGCTGGAGGAATAATTGAAGAAGAATTGACGTTGCCTGTGGTGCCTGGCTGGATCTCAATCTGGCACGAAGCTCCGAGATGATCAGAGGACGGTTTCTGGGTCCTATTGATATTAGATTAAAAAAACGACAAATGCATCAAATGTCAATTCTGCTGCACGCACAATGACGCGTTTCTTCTTTGGTTTTAACCGCATTAAACGCCCAAACAGGTTGCAGCGGCTACTATATGAACAAGTATTACCAGTCACTCTTCGATTGTCTTAAGGTAATTAAAAGCCTGTGAGAAGCTGTGAAAAAGAATTATTTTCCCCGTGTGGAATCTCAGCAGGTTTTGCCAATAATTTGCCAGTTGGACGCATTTGGGCTCTGTGCTGCACGCTCTCCTTGGCCAGAGGCCCTGTGTGTGTGTCGATCGCTGTTTGGGGAGGAATAAAATGTACCTGGTTGAGGACGTACATACGAATGACAAATTAAAGGAAAATCCCTCATTTTGTGTTTTGATGTTAACGCGTCGGTCCAAAAGTGTTCCGCTGCGTGGGGACGTGGTGACTCTTAAGGCTGCAGTACTTCATACGGATCATTTTCACGCTCATCAAACCAATCGGTTCCATATTGTCATCAGATTAAATAGGTTTTTGGGTGATTTCACATTATTTGTGTGTGAAATATTTGAGTTTTGTGAGTTGGATCGTTCTGGAGGTACGTGGTGTTCCCTTACTCAGTTCGCAGGCCTTTACATGAACCCCTATGGATCCCTGTGCGATCCCTGTGAATGGAGATGGATCCCTGTGCGATCCCTGTGAATGGAGATGGATCCCTGTGCGATCCCTGTGAATCGAGATGGATCCCGGTCTTTTCAGATCAACATGTGCTGTTTCTCTCCGTCTAAACAAAGGAGAATGCTTCGCTCTTTTATTACAAGGTTTGTTTTTGTGTCGCTCCAAAAATGTGCAGGCTTGTTGTGGCTGTTGTTGGTGCTGCTGGTACCGATCGCCATGGTGACGGAAGTCTCCTTCACCACGGACACACACACTTAAAAACCTCAACGGAAATCAGGATGTGGGTAAACACAGCCAAGTGTCCAGGTAACTCGAACGGTTATTACCCAGTTATTACCCAGGTTTCCCAGAGTATGTAACATACTGGAACTAGGTTAGGGCCAAGAGTGGACAATAACCGGGTCACCAAGGCCGCTAAGTTTACATCCACACCGAGAGTCCAATCTTAGTCTGACTAAAACCATTAGTCAGACTATTATATAATCAAGTTTACATGAGCAATAGTCTAACTAAGACCCTAATCAGGCTAAGCTAATCCGTCTAAAAGAGGAGGTCCTGGTCAATATTAACCATACAGTCCAGGCTCCACGTGGACACGGAAATACAGAAACCTCTCAGGACTTTGGTGCCCGTTCTGATAACACACGCACAGTAGCGACGAGTGTTATAACCGTTAATATCTGTGGCTGCTGCAGTGATGTAAAGGAACTCCACTTTAAGGGATTGGAGCTAAACGCACACACACACACACAGCTCACGGAGACATCTTGTTGTGGTACCATGTCTTGGTGTGCATGTAAACAGAGCTAATGAGACGCGATGCTTATTTCGTGACTCGTCTGTTTCTTCCTGATATAGAATCTCATCCTTCATTACCTCATTGCTGTCTTCCTTTATCTCTCTCAGCTCACCAAAGTCAAAATCTGATGTCCTCAGCGTCCTTGTTGCTGTGCTAAAGTCGCTGCTATCATGTTTGAGTCCCAGGATGACCACTGTCCTCTCTGTGTGGACTTTGTTTGTTGTCCAGGTGCTCCCTAAGCGGCCCGTTCCTCCAACGGGCCGCTTAGGCGAATTGGAGGATCTAAATAGACCATAGGTGTCTGTCTCGGTGATGGACCGGCCCTAACCTCACCGTGACCCTGTAGCGGTATAGATAATGGACGTGCCATTGTACGAGCGTTTCCGTAGCATTTCCAGTTGTTTTGCACATACCTTCGTGTTCAACGTCTTTCAGCAGATATGCTTGGAATGTATCAAAGTATATCTGTGGCCACGCCCCCTCAGCATAGCCTAATCCCCAACGAGCTACAAGCAGGCCAACGTGTTCACCTAAAGCATGAAAATCAGTTTCTCAGACCTCCCAGATCCCCGTCAGGTGAAGTGTTATAACAGTCTTATAGACTGGAGGAGGAGGACGGAGGTGGTACTGTGTTACTGTTAGTGTTGTGTGGAAAAACACATTTGGTTTCAGGTCTACATGTTGTGATCATTTCCTGGAGGCAGCTGTCCAACATGTGTCACTGCGACGTGCCTCAACATCTCTCTCTCTCTCTCTCTCTCTCTCTCTCTCAAATCAAAAATATCCCATCTTTTAGTGCTCATATTACTGACGTCACTAAAAGACATCTACCTTCAAGAAAACCCATCTGTCCCTCGTGTGTACAGGTTGTCCCCCTACATGTGGGGCTGACAGTGACGGTCCCGCTCGTCTCCCTCGTCAGATCTGTACTGTACTCGGACAGATTCGTCTGCAGTGGCTGTGACATTCATCATTTGGATGCACGGTGGCAGACGAACGCTGGGTGAAACTTTGAGGTGAAGTCAAGCTGCACGGTGCATTTAGGGATACGCAGCATCCAATGAATGAGCGTCTGCGCCGAGGACACGCCCCCAGCATGGATACAAGCACAGGAACGGGCGCTCTCTCCCTCTCTCTCTCTCTCTCTCTCTCTCTCTCTCGCTCTCACATACACACACACATGCACTAACACTCACACACACACACGCGCGCGCACACTGTGCTGGAGAGTGTTGAAGCCGCGATGGGAGTCAACACTTCCAACTTTGTAGAGTTCCTCTTAGCTGCGTCTTTGGCGCACTAAAGTCCGACTTTGGCGTTGTTTTACGCGCGGGGGCTCATCGTGTGCGTTTTTTTTTTAATCCGAGGCGTTTCTATCGCAGCAGGATGACACTGGGAAGCCGGCTAAGATCATAAAGTCTCAGATGAGAGCGACCTCTTCCTCATCATCCTCACCGACACCAACAAAGGGAACCACGGATCAACTACTACTTGTTTTGTGACACGGCAGCGGTGTGTTTTTGAATGTCGTTCCGGAGCAGAGGGGGCTGTTTCAAAGACAGAATGGATCACTTTGCAGCAGAGTGCCTTGTTTCTATGTCCAGTCGTGCAATTGTTCACGCTCCTAAAGGGAATAGGGAGATCAAACCGGAGATCCCGTCCTCTGACAAGACCGGGGAGGAAACGAAGGAGCCGCTGGTGAAAGACAACTCCTCTCTGTTCGTGGTGGCGCGGATTCTGGCGGATTTTAACCAGCAGACTCCCAACAATGTTGCCGAGCAGGCAAAAATCAAGGATGAGAGCGTGGCGAACCTCCGAGATGATGGAAACTCTGCCACACCTACCACCATCTCCGATCCTTCGCTCAAACAAAGAGGCAAGAGATCGAGAGGTCGGATCGAGCAGGAATCGCCTCAGAAAAAGCACAAATGCCACTATTCAGGTTGCGAAAAAGTTTATGGCAAATCGTCCCACCTCAAAGCCCATCTAAGGACACACACAGGTCAGTTTGATTGGATGCAAATGTTTGTCGGTGCGCTAAAGGCGCGTTTAGACTTGTTGGCACGGACGGACGGGGTCGGTAAAAGTCACCGTGGTGCAGAAAAGCGGGGTTTGTCTTACGGTGAAAACGGTGTTTTCACACCGGGGGGGTGCGTGTGTTTCATTGACTCATGTGTGTTATAACGTCCACGGATCCGCCCAGTATGGAAATGATCTGCACACACACACACGCGCACGCACACACAGAGACACACACACACACACAGAGAGAGACGCACACATACACAGGCGTTAAATTGATGCGGTGTTTTTTTGGTTTTTGTTTTTTTTTATTGATTATAAAAGACAAAAATAAAAACGCATGGTTTCTTTAACTTGGATGAACTTTTGGGGGAAATGTCATCTTAATTTTCCGGGGGGAGGGAATCGAACGTAGTGCCACTCCCACTCCGGGCTCGAAGCTTTGTCACGGCGCTCCACTTGCGCTCTCTCTCTCTCTCTCTCTCTCTCTCTCTCTGCATAGCTCTAGAGCTCCACGGCCACAATGCAGTGCAAATGCAGGAAAACACACACTGTGCGCTTTTTCCAGCTTTTCTGTGGACTTGAGTGAGTTTCGCGGGTGTAAAAGCCTGTCCGCAGACATTTCCACGTTCACTCTGCGTGGGCGTGCAAAAAAAAAAAAGTTTTAGAAGCCAAACAAACAAATGAAGGCCACATCAGAGCTCCATACCTGCACATAAACTCTGTGCATTCCGCAGAGGGGGCTGCTGAAAGAGAGAGAGAGAGGGTGTGAGTGTATGTGTGTGTGTGTGTGTGTGTGTGGATGTAGATGAAGTTAAATTGGGGGGGGGCTGATGAACTGTGAGCTGTGCAGTCGCCTGTCTGCCCAAAGCCCTTTGTTGTGATGTGCCACACCCCCACAGACAGACTGCCAGCTGATCTGGCCAGCAACAGACTCAGCTAGCTGAGCCCAGACTGAGCAGCATCCCTCTCTGCAGCTCACACACACACACACACACACACACACACACTCACACACAGGCTGCTCATCCCTCACACACTCCAACCACCCTGCTGGAAAAAACAACATGCAGGGAAACGCATAGGAAACATTTTCTTATGAATTTGACACATCTGGGTGATAAATTTAGCCCACGGTCGATCACTGGCAGGAAATATGAGACACGCAGTAGAGATGGCATGGGAAATCTTTTGTCCACATCTCATCCCTGGACCTCTTCATCTCTTAGACAACCACGGATGGGTTCCATTTTCCAGATGAATTCTGTATAAAAACATACTTTTATGTTCCTTATAACGTGAATAAAATGTAGTTTGTCTTGAATGTTCAGAGGCAGGCTGCATAGATCCAACACGCTTTATATAACCCCGAGCTGTTTGTCTGAAAGTGAAAGTCTGCTCAATGTAGTGTTCTCAATTGACTTCAGTAACCACCTAAAATCTAAAAAAAATGTATTAACCCATATATAAATGGACACCTGTCACTATGTGATATAAACAGATAGCTCAGATATTATTTGTGTGTATACAAACATGTGTGTAACAGTATTTTATATGGTTATGGTAAAAAAAAAATACTTAGGAAAGGTTTAAAAATCACCACAAATACAGACACTGACAATGTGAGGGAAGAAGATAAAGCGATGTTTGAGAAATAGATTTGAAAAGTAAATAAATTCAACAGTAATTCCGACTAACTCACGTAAAGTTGTGCTAAATTGCGGTGAAATGGGTCGTTTTTAATCTTAAATTGAATAATTCAGCGTAAATGTCCTCACATAGCGACAGAATGTGTCTTTTTTCTTCCTATCCCTTCCCTCCCTCCTTTTTTTTTTGCCAGTTAGGTGTTTCCTTTTCCCAGCCTCCCTCGCTCGACGTGTCTGCTTTTGTGATTGGTGTGTGCGTGCGTGTGTGTGATAGTTCCTCTGTGCCGGCTTTGATTGGACAGTCGGAGAAGTCATCTGAGTTCAGCTAAACTTGCCTTACTTTCGGAGTCAGTGCGCCTCCCTGCAGCCCCACCATGTGTTTCAGAGCCCTTTTATTACCCTAATTGAGCCCAGCCCTTGTCTCTCGCCTATTAAGCTTCTCCTTTCGTTTGGCGTTCTGTTGGGGTATGCTCCCGTGTCTGGATCTGTGATTGGTTTGTCTCCCATAAATTCAGATAATGTGGCTTTCTGCGTATTTGATTGGATGCTGGCAGAATGTGGGTCATCTGAGTTCAGCTTTCCAGCCTCAGCCAACCTTGCAGCTCTTTCAGTGAGCCAGACTCAGTGTTTTCCTTCAGCCCCTACTAGCAGAGTAAAGAGAGCATGGATTCCGGCCCAGGCTTTCCCAGCCAAAAAGCTCTCTGTCTTCCTGATGGGCGAACAGTGTGTTACAGATACCAAACAAAGAGCCAGGAACGTGGTGTCCTCATTTGACTTCTGCAGCACCCAACACGTCATCATCCTAGCTTCTCATATCCTTTTTTGCGATTTGTCAGAATGGAGGAGCAGATGGAACATGAGCTACTATGCATATTTGGCAGTGCCTGCAGTATATAAAATCGATTATTTTCATCCTATTTTTTTTCCCAAATGAAACTGATGCAGTAATAATGTGTGGGTAGTTACATCCTTTATTAGTTTCTGACATTTAAGGCTCGTGTTTCAGTTATTAATTCAGTGTGTTGTGCAGTAATGTGTACTCATTAACCACTGGGAAGCAATTTGGATTTATTATCACTCTTGCAGATGAATAGTTTTCTTATCTTTAGAGTGGAACTGTCACTGTTGATCGTTTTGAAAATCTAATAATCTACTGATTATGTAGATTACTAATCCAGTAGTTGATACTCTGGGTATAAAATCTGTTTGTGTAGAGGGAGAAATTCCTCATCCCAGTTTATAGTATTTCCAATAAATCATCATTATTCAGCCCGTTTGATATGGTTCTTTATCATATTGTCATGTAAGATTTAGACGTAAGACGGTAAATGGCGCGCTGTCACTTTAAGATGCCATGTCCTGTTGTGACCTACATGATGATAGCTCATATTTTTTCGGTTGTCATGTGGCAGTGCAGAAAGAGAGGGAATGCAGTGCGAGATTGGTTGCTTTTTCACCAAAAATAGAAAAATAATTTAAAAATCCGAACCTCCTGGGAGAAGTTGCAAACAGAGTAAGAGTTGTTGTTGTTTTGCTTCAAATGTGCAATCCAACTTTGGTCCCTCTGGGTCCTGTTCCATCTTTGCATTATGGGGTAGATGTCATTTTAATTGATTATATATTTTTTGATGAAATTATGCATTTTAATTGATTATTTGTGACAGCGCTAATTTAGAATCAATCCCAGTTTTTAATGTTTTTTTGTGGCATTGGTAATGCATCAGATTTTGATTTGTCTGGATTAATCAATTACTCTTGTAAAATTAACTGTACATTGAATATTTCATCTTATCTTATGTTTCATATTATCTTAAGGGTATTTTTCAGTGACACCTCTGAATGACCTCTGTCAAGGAGGTCATGCTTTCACCTGAAGCTGGTTGGTTTGTTAGAAGGAAAACAAAAAGGGATCTACTGATTTTGATGGACGCTTTCAATGTTTTATGTCTTTCTTCCAAAGACAATTTCAGTGAAAAAATCTCAAATATATAATCTAAGATAAAACGTGTACAGTATACATCACTTATTAATATTTAACTGAAGTATATCATCAGCTATGGAGATTCTGGATAAAATAATATATCTATTGTAGCTGTTTATTTCCTTAATTCCAGAACATTATGAAGACAAGGGACATATTTGTGGCGTTGGGTTTGGTTTTGGGTGTTTCATTGTGTGTGTGTGTGTGTGTGTTTGTGTACTGGAGACATTGTTGTACCCGGTGCTGCAATCAAGGTGCCAATTGGGAACAGCTGTGTTTTATTGTCACACCTGCAGCTGATGAACCGATCACACAGGAGAGGATTTAGGTCTCTGTCTGGGAGGCTGCAGAGCGGCCCGTCGCACGGCTCCACGCTTCGGTTGTACGCCAGCTAGCATATAGCTGCTACACTGTTAGCAGCCATGCATCGCAGCTCGCCCGATACCTGCAGTTTTTAGTACTTCCTGATTGGGTTTTTTTTTTGTTTGTTTAAAAATAATTGGCAACCCACGAGCTGCTCTGATTGGCTCGTTATAGGCGTCGCACAACGTGAGACGATGTCTGTCAACAGCCTAAGGCTTGAAAGTCTGCCCTAAAAACACACAGTTTACAACCACCCTAGAATCGGTCATTAGTTCCCAGTAGTAACTTTGCATTGTAAATGAGTGAAAAGTTTTTTTAGTGAAGGGCCCAGGGGTTTAACGTTCGGTTGCTCCTCCTGCACAGCTTGTGTGGGTGCGTTTTCCAGACACGCTGGTGCGCGGTGAATAGTGAATATAAATTTCTTGTTAAATGTAAGTGAGCTTGAATCCATAGTCGTTTGGGGGGTCTAAGGTTACCAGACAGCTTTGTCTGATCTGCTGTCATTGGAGGCGGGGCTTTGCATGCACTTATCCCGCGCTGTGGAAAATGGAATCGTGGAACGCTGACACGCAGATGAACATTTGGGTGATAAATGGAATAAGACAGGAGGCAGGATGAGCGATAGCAACGTTACCACGTGTATGAAACCATAAAGAAACAGAGAGACGGCCTCATTCACGGAAGATGTGTGGGTTACATTTCACTCATTCATCTTATTATTAAT
>OMNV01021366.1:19191-31483 GCA_900303265.1 Brotula barbata | reverse complement strand
GAAGGTGTGGTGTGTGTTTTAAAGGGGGGAGGTAGACAAATGAGGCAAAAGAAGAGGTGGAGGAGGAGTGATAATGAGGAGCGCTTTGTCCCAGGAGAGCATCTTCATCTTCATCCTCCTCCTCCCCCAGGGACAAGACCAGTCAGTTTTCTCTCTGAATCAGGCTGAACAGGTGAATCCAGGTGAGAACGTCTATCCTCTATTGATTTCTGCTATCAGCTCCACCTCGGCCACGGCCACCACCGTATGAAAGAGGAGGGAGGACAAAGAGGGGTTTTTATCCGTTTGCTGTGATCCTGTTGTACAAGACGCTGACAGGAATGAACTTTGAAGATGAAATATTTAATTTTATATCAGACCTCCTGATTATTATGAAAGTGACTCATATCTGATTTGTTTGCTTATGCCTGAACTCCAGACAGGGTTAAAGCTGTTTCACACTAAGTGCAATACGAAAATGCAGCTCAAATTTGCTGAATATCCATACAGCAATTTTCCACTTGAAAACCTCGCACACTGAGTTTGGTGCGAAATTTTGCTCTCTTCTATTCCAAATTAGCATCAAACGAAGAAAAAGTTTTGTTTTATTATCTGACAGAAAACGCTGGTCCACATCAACTGTGGGGAACACTCTACAAATTTGGGAGTGATCTCCATATTAGGATGTATAAGTGTGTCATAGAGCGGCTGGAAGACGCCAATAGAGGCAAAATTGCAACAAATAGTGTGATGGTGCAGCACAGATGAAAGCACATGACTGTCTTTCTGCCTTCACACGAATATTGGGATTTCATCAATTAAAATATACACGAAAGTTCCATTGCCGGTGTGAAAGCTTCCATTATGATGCATAAAATCAATTTTGTTCACAGAAAGTGTATTTGGTGTGAAATGACCTTTAATCTGCATTGGCACTGTAGTCACAACCACTGGAAAAGTATATAACCCATAAAATCCCAACCCCTCCCTTCAGTAAATGAAAGTCCCAAAACACACAAACACACACTACCTCCCTACAGCTGGAGAGAGGAGTGCATCACAACCGTATCCAACTACAACTACTTCATGTCTCATGCATTCAACAGCGGATTAGAGAAATATATCTTATCAGATTATAACGTCAGAAAAATGGTGTCATTCACACACACACACACCACTGAAAGCACATGCATACCACTAAAACACATGCACACACATCACGCATACAATTGCAGAAACACTATTGTTTGACTGTATGCCAAATACTGTCGTTTTTAGTACACCCTAAGTTGCACTACTGTTCTACAATCAGCAAAGAAGAACAACATCATTTCCATCAACTCATGGAAAACCAAATCACGAACACTGACTAAGAGGCCACAGGAAGTGTGATGTGTGGCGCGTACGATGATGTGAGCGACGATGAAAAGCTGCTGCATAGCGACCTGCTTCGATAGTAAACAGCGAAATCCAGAACCCAAGCTCTATTTAATACTTAACACTGATCCTGAACCAGTTCAGAAGTCTTGTTGGTTGCAGGCAATTGGGCACTAAGACGAAGATGGATGTCTGCGTGACCCATCTTTAAAGCAAGCATGTGTGCAGTCAATGAGTATGATCCATGCAATAATATCTTCAATGGACTGCATTTCTATAGCGCTTTTTCATAAAAAACGCTATACAATGTTTGCCTTACATTCACACACTCATACACACATTCACACACCTACAGCCAAGGTAACCACGCAAAGCCCACTTGCTTGTCAGGAGCAATTCAGGGTTAGGGTGCTCAAGGACCTTTTACATGGGGGAGCAGGGGATCGAACCAGTGACCCTTCGATCACTAGATGATCACTGTTACCCACTAATCCACCGCCCCATGTTATGTTACAACTCTATCTATGCTAGAATCAGATCATATATACCCACTGTAAATTTGTTAAATTAAATTTACGTTTGAACTCAAAAACATATGTTGCATTAAGTCACAAAAGAAAACTCTAGTAAATAGACTTAAATTGTCAGGCGTCTGTTGGGCAGCAGTAAGGCAGCAGCCTGTAGAGGAACGAAGCTGTATTTATTGAACCCCTCTCAGCTGCAGATTAACGAGATGCCTCTCAATCTGACCGAGCAGCTGATTCTGACACTGTGACGCAGACACTTACACCGACACGCCTCTAGACAAGCCCAGACTAATCATAGAACTCATTCACAAAAATCGGTTTTGCGTCTTTGGGCGCAATAGCTAGAATTGTATAAAAAGTCTCTTAATGACTGTCGAATCGGGTAGGCTCAACTAGCCTACGCTGATTGTGTAGCGTAGGGTGTTGTGTAAGTCTGTTTATGTGGTCTAAATCTTGTGTCTCCGCTGTGTAAGCTGTGATCTAGGTAGGTTAGTCTCACTAGTACATGCGTAGTCGTAAATCTATGCAGTAGGTAGTCTTCATCATGTACGGACAGCTGGCAGTTCAGAAACATGAGAATTTAATGTTAAATCTTTCTAAATCCTTTCCAGAGAGTTTCCACATGCTTCCTCTTATCTTATCTTGTAATTTCCTATCTGGCGCTCTTTCTCATTAGCTGCAATGGGTGGAGAACTCCTCGTTTTCCCCTGTGGCATCCATGCGATCGGACTGTATCTATTAAACAACACAGTCAATCAACGCGGAAGTAGACACTAACACCAGATCCCATTCACTACAGTTGACATAATGTTAGAATAAACACAGCCTGGCGCCCCAGTGGGTCACCGTTAAAGAACGCGTACCACACAACACAGTGGCACAGGTTCGATTCTGGCCTGCGCCCTTTGCTGCGTCTCATCACCTCTGTCCTTCCTGTCTGTCTCTCTCTAATGTACTTCTCATAATATAGCAGAAACTCATACATCATTATCCCAACATAGCTCACTGAGTTTATGGCTCAGTACCCAAGAATCAATAGTGAGACTTAAATGGATATGAGTGAAGAGTGTGTAAAGAAGAACAGTAAAGGATGCTAAAAGGAACTCAATACTAATTTCGATTAATTTTGCTCGAACTTGGGATCACCCATCCTGCACCACTAGCAGAACAGAAAGGAAGGTACGAACAGGATGATGGGATGGATGGGTTCGCTTTTCTTCATGAAATGGGTTTGTGGTACACAGTGACTTTGGTGAATGAACTGTTCTCTATCGGTCGACTATGGATGAATGGGCTCATTAATTATGCCTGATGGCTCCTGTTAGTATGCCAGTCTGCCTTTCAGGTAGGAGAGGGGGGCCATGGGACGGAGGTGGAGGAGGTCAGCAGAGGAGAAGGAGGAGGAGGTGGAGGCAACAGGGAAAAAAGGTGGAAATTGAAGCTTCCAGTCTAATTAAGACTGTTGTTAATTTCTTTTCACAGTCACGAACAGCAAAGGAGCTGTTCGCCATGGCAACAGGAGAACAACAGGGGGGAGGTGAGCTGAGGGCTCTTCCCGTGTGTGTGTGTGTGTGTGTGCATCCACCATATTTCAGTCTTCAACATCATCATCACAACCACCTTTATTATAATTATCATCGTCTTGATCATTATCATAACAATCATTAGTAATGTCTTCCTTTTCTCTTCTACAACCAGACCACAGCTCTAGTTGACATGAAAAAAGCAAACACGTGCACAGTGGCTGTCACGTCCTCAAAATACAAAGGCTACAAAAATATCAGTGGTGAGAGAGAGATGTACTGTGAACTGGTACAGCCAAAGTTAAAGACTTCATCTCCATCTCTCGTGAGCAAAATCAGATTTGAGTGTGACCATCCCACCAAGCTCAACACAAGCACAGAAAACTGCAATATAACGCAACACAATTAATCGGCTTGACAACACTGTACAGAATTCAGTCAAAATCACCAACACACAGCACCACCCTCTCTTCCCTGTCCTTCCTGTCTATCTAATTACTGAAATAAAGCAGAAATGCAAATAAAAATGATCACTATTACTTTAAAATATTACACTACAGTACTTTAGTAGCTTTTAAACAGATTTTAAACTTAAATGCAGTATAAATATTTTTTACAAATTATTACTTTGTTAACTGCATATCTGAAGTAAAATCTATGATTTTACTCCTACTTTTGTAAACAGGGTTGTTACTCATTAGATAATGAATTCTAAAATCCATTTCAGTAGTTTTGCAGCTAAATATCTTGCATCAGAACGTTTCTTTGTGTCAGCCCACGGCTCCCTGGGTTTCATCTCATCATATCAATATGAAAATGACAATGACCTCCACCTCTCCCCCTCCTCTCTGGACCGTCCTGGTCCCTTGTGGACTTCTTGGTCATACAGCCTGACCACCACATGACTAGAATGGACGATCTTGAGTCCTTTTTGGACTCAATCAAAGACAACCCCTACGCTCACGTGCACTGTCACTCTCTCATGCTATCTCGCTCTCTATATCTCGAGAATAGGGGGATGAAAAATGCTCTCCCTCTCTCTTTCTGTGCGTGTGTGTGTTGCAGGATCAGAGCAAGTGTCAGATGTCTTAGAGCACAATGGTGGCAGGGGTCTATGGACAGACACCAAATGACAACCCTTTCTGTGGACGGGTGTGTTTTGTATGTGTGTGTGCACAGATGACTTGTTGAGCAGCTGCATGTTGTTGACCGGTGGTAATTATATTACTGTGAATCCCGTGTGTGTATGTGTGGATGCAGACTGGATGGAGCTGAGGTTCCAGCTTTACTAGAGCCACAGAATAATTTCGCCTTTAAGGCAATATTCTAAGCCATTTTACAGCACACAGTGGTTTGCGGAAAATCACTGGAGATATTTGGTGTGTATATATGTATATGCATATATATATATAAATATCTATGTAGAGAGACAGTATATGTTGAGTGTATATAGTGTAGAGTATACTATATTGAGTGAGTGTAGTGAGAGTGCATGTTTTTACATGAGTTGCCGCAAACACAAACACATACACAACAAAACAACAACATCAACAAATCAATACTAGGCCACTTGCCAACACACACTGCTGTCGATCAGCTCCTTCGTTCCTCATCCCACCATGCTGACCTTTCTACATTTGTGGCTATGTTAATTTCATATTTGGCGCTCTTTTCCGTTAGCTGCAGTGGAGCAGGAGCTCTTTGTTTTCCCCAAAGAGACCATGAACACACACTCATGGTGTAACACAGATTGTATCTCTCCTGGTAAACTTATCAATGCACAATGTGTAAGGGAACTTTTCTGCCTCAGACCATAAGTCCCTGCAAAGGATGGTGAAAGCTGCTCAATGTGTCAGTAGCCAAGTTTACATCTACTTTTTTATGTGTTATATTAGCAGCAAAATGTAAATGTGGAGGAAAAAGTTTGCAGATTTTGCTGCCTCAAATTAGCTACTTTGCCATAAGATTATGAGGGTTATGATGCACTAAAAATCAGCATTTGGAACATTTCCATTTATGATTATGTGTATATTAGATACCTTCCCTAATGTTCCCACATTCTACAGATGAAGGCTCGGAGCCAATTGACATAACAAGCTGCTTTGGTGTTGACACCATGCAAAGAAGCCTCGGCTCTGACTGGTTGTCTCTGAATAACATTCACGCTAATGTAGCACCAATTGAATAATGGGATTAATTACTTGTTTTGTGATTAATTAATCTAAGTTAATCACATAAAATCAAGTTTTGCGAGTGAAAAGCCATTGAGTGTTCAGTTCATTTGTAACTTCAGTTGTAAGTCTTTTACCTGTTGTTGTTGCCTGCCATCTGATTGTCATTTAAATGTCAATTTCCCATTCACAGGGTCAAGCAACGCTTTCTCCTTTGCTCCTATCATTGATTATTAAGCCATTAAATGTGTTTAGTGAAACATGGGGTCATTTTTTCTATAATTAATTAATTAAAATTAACGCTTTATCATGACAAACCTGTTAAAAACACATAGATATTGTTTTAATTTCAAAAGACAACACATTAAAGATTTAATAAGATGAGTAGTTTTACAGAGGACAAAGAGAGACTTTTGTTTTGTCTTCAATGTGTGAGTTCAAGCAAGGTTGAGAAAGAGTCACTAAAATTACCCAGCAAGCTCTTTGGCTTAAAGTGAGCGCTTGTTACTATGACAGAAGGCAAATCCCAAAAGTGGTCCTTGAAGACATCACAGCTCAATTTTTGTCCCTCTATTGTTTTCCAGCAATGTGCCCGCTGCTTCACCCAGGAGCTGGCCCTCACATAACCTCTTGCACACACGCACGCACACACACACATTCACACACACACACACACACAGTCCTACCAATTTCTGTCAATTTCGGGTATTTAGGATAAGGGGTTCATTGAGATGGCAGAGATCGCTGAGGCCTGATAGTGGAGGCCACCCCAAATACAATGCCCCACTACAACACACAAACATACACACACACACACACACACTCACACACACCAGACCCCCAGATGCTCTGTCCAGCACTATGAATGTGTATGTGTGGCGTAAGTAGACAAGCCATTGGTCCATCCCACCTCCTCCTCTCATGAATCTGCCATTGGCACAAATTGCCTCTGCTGCTGCTAATAAGAGGACAGAGGACACACACACACACACACACACACACACACACACAGAGGTTTAATTCATCTGGCTGTTTACCTAAACTTCCTCTTCCCCATCCTACTACGGTCTGATAAGAGCTCTGACAGGCCTTTTTATTGGAGTCATTTCAGAGTGAACACAGTTTGGTGTTCAGTGTCCATCACACTCTGCAGGAAGCACACAAGCTCCAGGTTTGGCCAAAGCTCCCATCCAGCAACAGAAACATAAAAAGCCGTGCGTGAAATCGTTTATTTGTATACCAAGAAAACCGTGGCTAAGAGAGAGAGAGTATAATTGGATTTACAGACTTTTTCACAATATACTGTGTAAAATTTGGTGATAGAAACGCGGCTGTGGTGAGTGAGTAACTGCATGCATTGTGCTCACAAAAAAACAGGGGAACTTTGCTCAGTCAGGATCAGGCGAAGCTGATTGGCACATAGAGTTTCACTCTCTGAGGCTCCAGTTAAAGGAGGAAGTGCTGAGTGGTTTGTTGGGACTATTAATAGTTGCTATCTGGACGCTGGTGTCAACTGCATGTGATGACTACTTCCCCCTCAGGCAGAGCCACAGATGGGGGGGCGGGGTTGGTCAGTTTGAAGCAGAGGTGTAGCTGTAGCCCTCACTACATTTACATCCATGCTGTGCTCTTCCATCTGGCCAAACAAACTGAATTTCCTCTTCTGTTTTCCACCGGTGTTCCTGCTTGCTTGACTTCTTCTTTAAATTCTTGCATTGTGCTGTTGCCTCCGATCCTAAGATGCTTTGGGGATTTTTTGGGATTGACTCATGATGCGTACCTCTTCACGCAAACCACAGCATCCTAAAAATGAAACACTAGGCCTCTTGTCCTACGTAAACACCAAGTCACTAAGTCTGTTTCAGTTAGCTTTACAAATGACTTCTACATGAACTTGCCACAAAATCCACCTTCTGTGAGCCTGAAAACGATTTTTACAATATTTTAGGTATTGTCTAAATTTGAGTGTTACCATTACCCATTTTAAATTCAAAACTTAAAATTGCGAAAAACACAGGTTGAAGTATGCCAAACAAAGCACCCTGGATTTCCCACAACAGTTCCTACTTAGGGACCGAGAGATTCCCAGATAAGAGTTTATTCTGGGTCTGTCCCGTGGTCTCTACCCAGTTGGACACGCCTAGGACTCTTCCCTAGAGCCATATCCGGGAGGCCTACATGCTCAAACAAACACGGCTGACTCCTTTCAATACGGAGCAGAGGTTCTGGGTGAGTCCTGACACGCTACAGAGTAAACTCATTTCAGCCGCTTGTATCTGTGATGTCATTCTTTCAGTCACTACCCAGAGCTCAGGACCGTAGGTAAGAGTGGGAATGGAGATTGATTGATTTCTGCTCGAGAAGGTTTAATGATTCTGATTTGGCCTCTCTTTCTGCAGGATTTGACACAAGCTGCTTCATTGCAACGGTTGGGTTCATCATGGTATTATGGGAGATGTCTGCTGTTATTCCCCACACTTCCATAAGATATCAGTAAACTGAGAGAAAAACATAAAAATAAGGATTTTCACTTTTAGAACCTTTTTTTCTAAATATAGGTTATATACACACATAAACTGTCCAGTCTAACACATACACACACCATCAGACCCTGAGGACAGCACTGTGTGTGTGTGTGTGTGTGCATGTTCTACGGGCGTACTCTTTTCAGTCTCCTGCCAGGAGGATGGGCAGCTACACTCCTAATTAAGCTAATTAAATGTTCCCCCTAAATTATCTGAGGGACACTTTTTCCACCAGGATTCAGTTTAATGAAGCCGATCAAGTCTGTCACAAATGGAAGATGAGTGCGAAATATTCACTTTTCATTACATCGTGCAATCTGTTGAAGCCAGACAACAAGAAAAAAAAGGAAGACCTGCAAAAGAAGCTCCGGATATTTTATCTAGATCGCGTCTGATACTGGCAATTTCATTTACACCCTCCTAAATCTGCCCTCTACTGCCCCCTATCTGTGAAATAACTGAATTCTAATTTCTTACATCTACTATGTTTACATGCACGCAGTCGTCATGCTCAGGTCAGCGATCTGTTTAAGTACATCACTGAACCAAGATGTTAACAGTAGCTGTTTTCACAAGTACACCATATATATGGGCGCAACAAAAAAAACAAGTTGTCAAAGATACAACTGAAGCAATTTAATTATTATGATTCCATTTCATTAAAAATTTGACAGAAAAAAATGGTAAAAAAAATGCTGCAGTCGTTAGGCCTGTTTCACAGTGGAGGCTGCGCAGCCCCTAACCATTTATAATCCATTTATTATGTAGGCTAATCAAGAAAATCCACTCAAGTCAACTCAAAGCC
This sequence comes from Brotula barbata, assembly GCA_900303265.1. Classification (NCBI taxonomy): domain Eukaryota; kingdom Metazoa; phylum Chordata; class Actinopteri; order Ophidiiformes; family Ophidiidae; genus Brotula; species Brotula barbata. Next base: position 22,576 of record OMNV01021366.1, on the reverse strand, counting down.
ACAGTATGCCTCCTCGCAGCCTGTCTATGACTGTCCAAGACCCAGGCAGATGGGGCAAAAAGCATGCCGCCAGACAGGGGCGGAGGCAGCAGGTGTGTGTGCGTCTGTATCTTTGTAATCCCAATGCAACTGATCACAAGAATAGCAGAAACGGCACAAGCTTTCACTTTAGATGGGGGGAGGGGACGTTCATTAATCTGGCTCATTAAGATTTCTTACCAGGACTTTCAACAAACCTACCCAGACCATGTGACTGAGGCGACCCAAATGTGACGCCCCAAAACCGGAGCCGACTGAAGCTGAGAAATACTTAAAGACATTAAAGACTTAATTTGACATGTTTTCCATCATCATGCGTCAAGCGCCCAAACAAACAAAGTGATTTAAAATGACCTTAATGCTATGAATGTTAGTAAATCAAGTCCAAGATAGATTTTAAGGTTACTGTAAAATACAATGCCAAGTCAAGGTTTTAGTACAAATCGCATGCTTACATATTTGACTGTACTGCACATTAGTTTGTCCCCTGAATACACACACGTGTATCAGTGAGGCCAAAGGATGTTACGATTTGACAAGATAGAAGCGACAACCTACAAGGAAACATGGCTTCATTATATCTTCCAGAGCTCCCTGACCTGCTCCCAGAAAAAAACTGGACATTTGGCCCCAAGTGGGACGTTCACCCCAGCGTTACGATAAGTTATTTTGAAGCGCTGACAGACATACTTTTCTGTATTGATTTCATTTGACTAGTTACTAATATCATGCATGGGGAGACCGAACAAATTAAATCAAAGGTGGACCTACGTCTTTTTCAGCCATGATGTCTGTGAGGTAACGTTTGGAAGCTTCATGGATCACATGGTCTCATCAGGTTTGTCGATGGAGTTGCTTCTGCTTCAATACAGTGCCTCTCATTCAGGACTAAGCCTAAGAGTAACGACTTTTTATAAACTGTTCCTCCATTCTTTCAGGCATGACTCCTACGGGGCAATGCCTCTCTCCCTCTCTCTCCCACACACAAAAACACGCACACACTTCATGTATCAGTGCAGTGTATCGAAATAGCCGCTGACTGATCAGCTCTTGCAGCAGGCGGATCAGAGGCCCTCTGCGTGACACTGGCAGCAAGAATGCAGGATGTTCGTCTGGGCCGTAAACACAACATTAAAACAACGAGGTGGAATTCTGGGAAATACACTGCCAAGTGAAGTGAAAGAAAAAGCAGAATGCAAGCATTTATTAAGGGCTACGACAGGATGTGCATGACAATCTGTGGTAACATTTTACATTAGCAAAGAAGTAAAGCAAAGGGAGCTGAACAACAGCGGCACAAAACAGAAGATGAATGAAGTTTATTTTGATCAGCTGCAGGAATCGTTGTGATGTTGGCCTATAGTTCATTAGCTCAGCTCTGCTAGAAACACTTCATCTAACATGGACAGGATTCATATTTGGTTGAATGCTGTCAGTAGAACATGATTTTAGTGTAAACCTGCCCATGGTCATTTCTCTCATTAGGATCCAAACATTTGAGGATATGAACTGATTCATAGATGTTAGAAATTATGTAGATGTGATTCCATCCTATGTTTACAGCACAATCCTTGTGGATAGATGTTGTAAACCTGTACACCGGTTCATGCACCGAGCAAATAAACAAACCGGAGTCACACTATTATGTGCACACCCAATAATGATAATATAAGAACTCCAACATACTCACAGGTACCCAGGAAATACAATCTTTAACAAATTAACTTAGTTAGTCTGTATGGTTTCCAGTCACACAGTAAAATGATAACTCAGATTGTTGTATTCTGAATATAGAGCACAGAGCCCTATACACACTGACAAGACTGCATGTGGAAGTTATTTATATTCTTAACCAGAATATTTAATATGATGGCGACATGTTGCCGAGGGTAAAAGCATCAAACCAACTGCATCATCACAGAGAGGGACAGGTGGCTATACACAGACACACACATACACACTCAACCGCTCAAGGGAGAGGGGGTCAGAGAGACAGACAGACGTAGAGACAGAGAGCGAGAGCGAGAGAAAGAAAGAGAGAAAGAGAGAGAGAGAGAGAGAGAGAGAGAACTTTTCCTTCACAACAATTGCAAGTAACATCCTGCTGATACACAGTACTTCTTAGTAGTATTAATTTTTGCTTTTACTTGATAAAACTATGATTACAGTGCTTTTGATCCTTTCTACCAGTAGCCACATAGTCCCTGCTGGGCAAGTCCTTCCAAAGTCAAAGGACCATCAATAAAAACACACACAAGCACATAACTAAGAGAGAAATACAGCAGATCAAGTTCATTGTGAGTTCTTTGATATAAAAGTGTTTACTTGTGGCCTAATAAAACCTCAATACCTGAGGGTATCTGCCTCAAATGTGCTACAAGTGTGGGAATCATAAAACACAAAACTCACAGAGATTAATGTAAAGCAAACCACTTCAAATTCTATTTTTTTATATCTTTTGTGTTTCCCCATATATTCATGAAAAATAGATTTCATTCAGTGATTTAAGGTGTCGTGTTAAACGCTTCAGCTCACCCAATTTTCATGCTACTGTAAGTATTTAAAAGCTTATTAATATAAAAGCATTGAAGAGGACAATACAAAAGAGCAGGAAAGGGGTTAACCCTTTAAACACTGGTAAATAAATGAGTTATTGGGTCAAAAAGTCATGCAGTTCAGGGTTAATCCAAGGACTTTGGGTAAACACATTGGGCCTTTTCATATTCATAACCCACTGATGCACCTCATGATCCCAGAGAAGGTGTGATTTAGGAAATCCCGAATGCCATAATTTCCCACACATATTGTACATATTCTCTGGACGTGGATATCATTTTATATGGATTTGGTCTCTTTGGAAACTTTCATCTTTTCACTACATTTTAGAGACGTTCACCTCAGAGTGTATTCAGGTTAAATGAATAAGGATTGGTAACAGTGGCGGACGCATACACAATATTAAAAGTGGACCAGCCACACACTCACACACTCTCACACACACACACACACACATCAGTGAAAGAGGAAGGTGGACTAACCGTCGCCTTGATGGGGACGAACAGCACCGGCCTGTCCGTGGATCCGTTCTTGGTGTCCTGCAGCGTCCCGACCTGGAAGCCTTTGGTCTTGACCCAGAACTTGAATTTGGAGTTGATGTGGTTGTTGTTGTTGTTGTTGTGTTTGTCGTGCAGGAACACTGCGTTACTGTTCTCTTCATCCCCCTGCAGCAGCGTCTGTAGGATCTTGTTGTATTTACGCCTGGTGACGGTCTTGGTCTTACCGGAGTCCCCGTACGTCCGCAGGCACCAGTCCTGAAACTCACCGAACATCTCCACCCCTGCGCCCG
>OMNV01021366.1:3806-19162 GCA_900303265.1 Brotula barbata | reverse complement strand
CCGGGGGCGCGGGCACGCCGCTGCTGGGACTCCTGTGCTGGTTCTGGTGAACCAGGTCCGCCACACTGCTGGCTTTACGCGTGGTCATGATGAGACGACGTGGGGTTTATTTTGAACAAAAACAACAGACAGAAAAAAGAAAGATTTCCGCTTTGTTCACCAGGGGGGCGAAATCAGTCCAGATGCACTAATTTATTCCCAAAAATGCCACCAAAACCTTTCAGATGTCCTCCATACCTCAAAGAAAACCAACCAACGGGTCCCCGTCTGTTTTAATTCACCGTGTCCGGTTTTCTCCGGCGTTTCCCCCCTTCTTCTCCGCTATTACGCACCGAGCAGACCGAAAGAAAGGCGGAATAAAGCGCTCACCGGGGGACAAACGGGCGAGACGAGCGGCAGAGAATCAGCCCGGTTTGGTGGTTTGGTTTGATTTCGGCACGAACAATGAGCGGGTACGAAGGGACCGGGAGGCAGACGGGGGGGAGGGGGGCGGACCGGTGCAGATTGGAGCGGTGTGTCCTCCTCAGACACACCTGTTAGCAGCGTGGGTCGTCGGCCTGTCCCATGGGGGATTTTGGTCACCTCCTCCCCCTAATCTTCCTCAGGGGAAGGAATAAACCATAGAAGGACAGAAAGAAAAGAAGAAATAAAGACAGAGAGGAGCTCAGGCTGCACACACCTGTCTGCGTACGGTGACAAACGGGATTCACCGAATTACCTGATTTTTTTTATTTTGCCCACAGTTTTGGCTGTCAGGTTACATCAGGGTCTTTTGATATTGGCGCTTTGCTCCGTCTGTGATCTGTTTGAATGACAAGTGACAACCAGTGTTAAAAGCTAACGGGATACTCCTCCGTTAGCGCTCCGTTTCCTCCGTTTTCTGCGCCTCTCGTCCTCCCGCTGATGGCTGACGGGAGCAAACCGGACACCTGTTTGAGTCCGGTTTGTCTTTCCGTTCCTCCCAGCAGCTTAGGGCACCGCGCTACGCCTCATTTCCGCACAATAAACTCGGAACCTACAGCAGTAATACAACACCGACTTGACGACAATAATCCAAAATACACAGCAGGCTGCAGGCTGCAGGCTGAGTCAAAGAGGAGCAGGAAGTGTCCGAAACTAACTGCGCACACGGTTTACACGCCCAGGAGGGCATAGGGGTGTAAACACACCGCGTACATGGAGAATCAAGACCCTCAAATTACCAAAACACCCATGTGGAGGTCTAACAGTTAGTAACGACTTTAACGTCTCAAACTCTGGTGATAAAGGTTACCAATGTGAAAAGGATCCTTAAATGTATCCAAAGTCCTTTAAAGTGGACCGGTTCAATTAATCAATCGGTAAATGAAGGGTTAACTGTGTGAGGTCTGGTTTTTGTGCGTTTTTTTCACCTAACACACTGCATTGTATTTACTGTTGCAAACAATTTCACAAGTTTATCCGACTCACGATGTCCTCTCTGAATAAGTTATACTGGTACCCCAACATCCAGCTTCCACCTTCTCATCCATCCCATTTCATATAGACATATAGACTCATCCTTTCATCCCTTCACACGTTACCTCTCTCATACATCCTTCTTTGATCTGTGCTCTTCATCCACAGATCTGTGAAAGCCTGTTGGGCCAATGGCGAAGCATCTTCAGGCTACACCCAGTCATACTCTACCTCCAAGCTTCATCCATATATTTTATTGTTCCATTCATTCTCACACCCTGCTCATCATCCTTCCTCCGTGAATCCCCTTATCATGACTCACACCATTCTCTGATTTCTTCATGCTCCTCCATCCACATTGCTCTATTACTCCTCACTCGCCTTCAGGAACATTGTGGGGCTCTGATTTGGCTCCATGGCTGGGAGACGGAAAATCCAAACTGGGCCCTTGACATACCGGGCCCCAGGTCTATCCCAGATGTCTGATCCACTGGTTTTACATCTCTGGTGAAAATTTTCTTTGCGTCATAGAAATGAAAATTTCTTAACCGATAACTTTCTATGCAATCTCATAAAATGAAATGTTCCACACCTAACAGAAGAGGTCAGGGGCTGTCTTTGCTGGTTTTTACACCCCGGCCGAGTAGAGCAACTCCCCTTCTCCCACTCCGAAAGATAACCAGTGCCACAATCGGTGCAGCCCAAACAGATTTGATTTATTTACTCACTTTACAGGTAGCACAATGTCAGGGTGAGCATGGCCAAAATAACAAACAAAGCAGTCTTCAAGGTTACAAACTACAAACGAGGGGGGGAAATAAAATACAGGCAGGGGATCTACCTCCATATCACATAAAGAGGAGCTTTATGTGATATGGCTTTTATGTGTTGTAGGCTTTTCACCCCTACAACTGCTACAACTACTTGTGGCAGAACAGGACAATCAATTTCCATAGTCAGCGATCACTAAGCATCGCATCACAGCACAATACTGGCATGATGTGACGTGGCATGGCAGAGTTGGAAGCTCAGGAGAAAAGGAGCGAAGTTGGCATCATCAGATGTCATTTTAAAGGAGGCTCAATCAGTCTGTGGTCCAATCATAAGCAGCTACCTGCCACCTCACAGTGAACAGAACAAGAGTAAACATAGCAGGGTAACAGCACCACCATCAGGCAGGAGAGGTGAGAGGTACCGAGCAATCATAAATCACAATCACATAGGAATTATGATTCAAGGTCTTAACACTGGTGAAGTACATGTATGGGTGTATCTATGTGTATGTGTCCAGTGTGAGCTGTGAGGTGCATTCGATTTTATTGTAAATTGTACTGAAAAGCCAATAGTTTCCAAAGGTACCAAAAGGTGGAGGATGCACGTGGGGTAAGTTTGTTAAGAACCGTCTCGAATAAAGATTACGTTATTTCTAGGTAAAATATGATAAACAACGTTTTGTCTGTGTGTGTGTTTGCCCCAACAGTCAGTCACTCAGTTCCTTATCAGCTGTTGGTGACTCCGGTGGCCTGGTGGAAAAACTTGTCTGCTCTGGCCCGGCTCTGAGACCATAACAAATAAGGAAGTACAAGTGGAGAATTCACTAAACAAAGGACTTCTATTTAAGTAAGATTAAATGGATTTAACAAATGTAACAAACATGTCAATCCTAGCAAAGATTTTACCAAATGAATCGATAAAGTTTAAACTATACAGACAACTCAAACAACTCTACAGTAAAATGACATTGTGCCAGGGAAGAGAGAAAGCCCCAGACTGTAAGCTGGGACGGGTTTGATGGAGGCTGGCAGCAGTGGCCAGCTGCCTCCAATCTCCTGATGACCTGACCCGGCCGCCAGCACACTGAACCACAGCAGAAAACTGGAGAGGAATTTGTAAAATTGTACAAAAGAAAATTTCATCTGGGAAGTCTCCCTAAAATAATCATACAAAAAAAACAACTTATGACTGCTCTAATAATAAATAATGATAAAAATGAAGTGTGATTTATACTGTATAAATAGTGATGTGTGTTCTCTGGCTCTTCTTCTGCTGCAGCTCAGTTGTTGATTGAGCAACAGTCAGACTGAATGTAAAATGAAATTCCAGCTGTGTATTCACTCACTGATAAAAGGACAAATGGAACCGACTCTGTCAGATAGTTGCCTCTGGGATGATTGTCTCTAGGATGGTTGTCTCTAGGATGGTTGTCTCTAGGATGGTTGCCTCTGGGATGGTTGTCTCTAGGATGGTTGTCTCTAGGATGGTTGTCTCTAGGATGGTTGTCTCTGGGATGGTTGTCTCTAGGATGGTTGTCTCTAGGATGGTTGCCTCAAGGATAGTTGCCTCTAGGATGGTTGCCTCAAGGATGGTTGCCTCTAGGATGGTTGCCTCTAGGATGGTTGTCTCTAGGATGGTTGTCTCTAGGATGGTTGCCTCAAGGATGGTTGCCTCTAGGATGGTTGTCTCTAGGATGGTTGTCTCTAGGATGGTTGTCTCTGTGATGATTTTGTAATGGTACTGTGATCATCAGATCAGCAAACAAAGTATTCAACAAAATGTATAGACAGGTGGGATGCCTGGTGGCTTGCTGGTTTAAGTGCATGTCACGTAAGGCAGCAGTGTGAGTTTGACCTCAGCCTGTGCCTTTTGCTGCATGTCATCCCTTTTTTCTCAACCCTGTCCTTCCTGTTTGTCTCGATACTGTAACTATCATAATAAAGCAGAAAATGCCCAAAAAAAAAAGACCCTGGAGAACATATGGCCATAACACATAGACACACACACACACACAGACACACAGAGACAAAGGGAGCAGAGAACAATAGTCCTGTCACGGTGACAGACATAAACAGGCGGCTGACATAAAACATGAATATCTGGACATACTGTAACAGAAGATCAAGTGAGATAAAATGTATTTGGATAGCTATATTTAGAATCAAAGTAGTTGTCAGATATTCAAACTGACACTATTAGACCCAACTCGGACCTTAAAATGATAATCCTGAACTATTCTTGTATTCCAGTATTCCAGAGTATTTTTGTTTTCAAGTGCATCTCAGTATAGGATTTTTTATAAATAGTGTCTGGGTCACATGACAACATGTTGGACTTTTAGTGATCTGTAAGTTGAAATAAATAAGAAATGTTAGAAAGGCTACTGCAGCCAAAGGTAACTATAGGAGTGGTTGTTCACCAACATGTACTTATTCGCCCTCACTACCAATAGATGTCAGTCGCAAAACCAAAAACGAAGAAGAAATTTCAGGCATTATCACTTTAAATTCAAGATTCGTCCAGATTGGCCCAGAATTATATTGGTTGGCCTATTTGGGTAGTAGATGGATTTAAGACATATATCACACTATTACTCTCAATCAGAGTTTTTGCAGCACTTTCTGATACCAAATGTTCAGTGACAATGTCTAGCATACACCCCCTCGAATGGCTGCGACAGTTAGCCAGGTTAGTAGATGGTTTTAGAGGCTCCAGGCAAGGCTGCAGAACATCATCAACGTGAGTGTGATGCAGGAAAGGATACCGGTCCTATGGAACACTTGCTTGGTACTGGTAGCCAAGAGGTCCTCCCTGTCTGGCCATGTGTATATGTCTGGTGTAACATAACAATTACTCTCACCTGATCAATAACGTATATCTTTCTCTATCTATCCATTTACAAATACACTTAATAACAAATACTCTGTATATATTACAATTCATACTAGTCTGTGTAGCATGAGTACTGCATAGTGTGTGTGTACTGTATGGAACACACACAATGTACATTTTGGTTCATTTTCCAATTTCCACATGCTCATATTGATGTTATTTTAGAATTTAATTGTTTTCTCATATCTTATATTGTTGCAATGACAAAAGAATTTCCCCTTGGGTTGAATAAAGTATCTATCTATCTATCTATCTATCTATCTATCTATCTATCTATCTATCTATCTATCTATCTATCTATCTATCTATCTATCTCTAGATATAAACACTAATCCATGGCAATGCAATGTTGCGTAAAGCTAGTTCGGTAGCCAAGGCTGCAATAAACTCATCAGATATGAGAGAAGAAAGTTTTGCTTAGAGTGAAAAAGCCCTTTGGGGCGTGTCCAAGTCCATTTTACTACTTAGACGGCGTGTAATCTCAGTGCAGGGCACAAAGGTTTCGTATTTAGGCTCCTAATTAATCATAGCCAAGTTTTGGGCTGAACACGAATTGGACCAATCAAAGTGTCATCCACCATTACCGTGAAGGGCTTTGTGCTCTTGAACGTGGCTCATTGCTATTTAGACGGCGGAGACTAGACTTGTCGTAACAGGGCTGACTGATTCTATGCCGAGGAAACAGATTTTCTTGTGCCCGAGGTGACATTTGTATAGAGTAGGTTACTTGTGTTGTGCAAAGTCATGTCCACAAAAACACGGAGCAATCTGCAAACACAACTTAAGACTGTTTCACAACAAGTGCAATACGAAAATGTGGCACTAATTTGCGAAATATCCAGCGTGCCTGGTGCAAAATTTAACTATTTTGACTTTCAATTTCGCACCAAACGAAGAAAAAGATGCTTTTCATTATCTGACGATACGCTCACCCATGTCACCTGTGGGGAACGCACAAATCTGAGAGTGATCAAGCATGCATTTCCTCATCATCTGGTATCACGAGTACGCACCTGCACAGTGCAGTAAGTGACAAATGATGTCAGGAAAAACAGGGGGAAACAGAAAATCACCACAAACCACACCCATGATCTGAACCCAAATATGTAAGACTCGTCTGAATACTGCACTGATGAAATAGCAGAAAAACACAACACAATAATGGACTTGCACTTAGACGTGGTTTGAGTTTGCATATCACCAACAATTTGGCTGACTACTCCTCATTTTAAGATCAACACGCCCATGGGCACATAGATGAACGCAAGTGGATTTGTTCCTTCACCACGTGGGCACTGGGCGTAAAAATGACAACTGTCGATTGTACAGAAGCCATGACACCCTGTGCCCCTTTGCACCACTTTACACAATGTGAAAGATATGGGGGTTTGTTTCAGTCTTGTGTCCGCTGTGTGGACATAAACGTAGCTCATTTGTTTCTTATCTGAGCGCCCCTGTGTTTCCCCGCTGGAATAAGAGGATGCACAGTAAAAAAAGAGAAACACATGTATAGAGGATGAAAATAACCTCCCAACATGGGAAATGAAAGTGTGTTTCAAAATACTCATCTCTCCTGCTGCTTTCCCTTTCCCCTTTTTTCAATGGGGGGGTCTAGGAGTCCAACGTTCACCCTCTGAGGCAGTTGGTGGGGACAAACTGCTGTTTGAGGGGAATTCCTCTCAATCCAGGATTTTAACACTTAAATGCAAATGGGACTAATTTGACTTGTTATTTCACCTCATGTTTACAGTGTGAAATAGAAGAGGTGTCTGTGGAACAGTCAGTACGTTTACATGCATATTCAAATTCAATTAAAGTGAAACAAAAAATCATTTCATCAAACATCAGATACAAATCATAATAAGATTGGAAATGAATCTTGATGTTACTCATATTTACTCTGAGTAACAAACAGAAGGCAGAAATTATGCAATTGTAACTTAATACCTCTACCAAGGACATCATGTTGTTGCCTTGGTTTGTGTGTGAGTTTTGTAAAGTTGATAACTGAAATATGCATCTATTGCGTTGATGTTTACATTTTGTGCAAAGGTGTGTCATAGGGCAAGGAACGTTGTTATAGAGTGGATCATAGTTCAGGATCGAAGTTATAATATTACTTTTCAGCCAAAGACAACCATTCAAATGGCTTGTCCCATTTAACATTAGGTTACCACTAGATGGCAGCAGAGACAAAGGATGGCACAGCCAGCCTTCAAACCAAGACACTCACCATAAGGATCTGACAGAGAGATTTAAAGATTTTTATTATTATTCAATCCCCGAGAGCCACGAGAAGGAAGATGTCCACTCCATGTTTACCTCTCATATTCATATCACAGGAGGAGAAAAGAAAAACTTATTCACATACTGTATGTCATTTATTGAAAATACTCATATTTCACAGTTGAACTTGGCCGACTTTTTATAAATTTGCTTATGTTTTGTGCAAAACTGAAAATAGTGGAAATACAGAATGTGATAAACAGGCCCCTGATAATCACTGTGGTGGAGGAGGAGTCCTCGAGCAAGGCAGCACACCTGCAGCTGCCGCTGTGAAGGCACTCTGTGTTTGCTTAGTTAAAGTAAATGTGTGGCTCCAGGTTGGGTTGGGACAGTAGTTCCTTGTTCTGTGCAGGGCCTCAACAAACCGATTACAACACGTCGAGGCCAGGCGTCCAACAGAAGAGGAAGGGGAAGTAGGAGAGTTTCACAGAAAATGGAATTCAACTGACCACACCAGGCCGCATTCGGACACGGCCATGAAAACCAGACTGAGGACATAATGAAACAGGAACACATTCTCTCAGGAGCCAAATCAACTTTGTGTTTATTTGTTCATCAAAATCCAAATCTTTGCTTACAACTGAGGAGAATCAGCTGTTCTTGTTAATTGTGTAAAGTCATCTTTTCACATTTCCTTCTCATTGTGAACTTAAAGCAAATGAGTCTAATGTGGTTTTAGAGAAATTGTTTACCAAATAAATACAATTTATTATTGTTTTTATTGATGTCAGCAGTATGACAATGATAACAACACAGAGGATGATGGTGCTGATGATGATGATGGTGCTGATGATGATGATGGTGCTGATGATGATGATGGTGATGTATTACCATTATATATGTGTGTGTAAGACAGAGACTCAGACAGAAGTTCATTTTTAATGTTTTTATTCATTCATTTCTATGTCAAATGAACATATGCAGAGATGTGTTCTCTCTCAGTCCTGCACATGTACATCATAAACAAAGATGTATGTATATATGCATGCATGTGTGACACACAAGCATTCACTCACTCAGACTCAAGGCCCGGTCGGCTGGCTTGATCTCTTGGTTGCCATGGTGCCAGTCAGCTGGAGGGAGTGTGAGTGGGTGTCGAGGAGGATGCCTGCTGCTGCTGACTCCTGGCTGGGACAGACACACACACACACACATGCTTATACACACACATCCTGGAACTGATCGAGCATGCACACACACACATAAATACACAAAGTTGCACAAGTAATGTATGCATATGCACAATCAGACAGCTGTATAAGTATACACATATACATGTGACACAAGCAGGAACACACACACACACACACGTACACGCGTACTAGCCTAAGATAAAATTATAGGTTTATCACAAAATTATTACAAACACCAATACATTTTCTTTAGTAATCTTGTTTTTCCATTTCGGGAAACTTTCCTCTCTTGTTCCACTTAAGTTCTGAATGAAATATTGCACTTTTAATTCCACCACAAATTTACGATAAATAAATATGTCTCGACTTTGATTTTAACACCACTGACTAAGTCTTTAAACTAAGAAAGGTTTAATAGTTTCCCCAATTTAAAGATTAAACATTATACTGATATAAAAAATAAATGTAATGTATGTAATAAATTGTAAATTGAGGATTCGTTTTTGACAGAAATTAAATTTGATGCAGAGCAAGTTTTCACTCGTCTGGCACTTGAAATTCAACATTTAGGGCTTGTGATATGTGTCTTGTTTGGTTTATCATCAAGGCAATCTCTTTCTTTTTCTTTATTAATAAAAAGAAAACCTAAAAGAATAAGAGGAGCCCCCAGTTTGACCTTATGGAAGGACACTGAACAGGTAAAATAAACAAACAACAAAATAAACTTGATGAATAATTAAAGTCTGAAAGCTTCTTGCATTTAATTTGATTCTGTGTATCCCTGAAATATTAATAGATGAATTTCAGGTGGCAATTTTTTGATCCAAACTGCAGAACGTTTCCAATCTAAGATCCATCATGGATATTTAGAAAGTGTTGACCAAAAATTAAAAGCACACAACAACGGGTCGGAGGAAAGAGTTTCTGCTGTTTATCCTTCACCATCACGCGTGTCGAAAAATTACACAGAATCAACTGATATCATACACGGATATATTAGAGCGGTCAAAAAATCTCCACAAATCACAATATCATCACAATTCATTTTTTAACGACTGCATGATTGCTGTGTGTGCGTGTGTGAGTATGTGTGCGTGTATGTGTCTTACATTGTTGTTATGGTAACATGTGGTCTACAGGGCTGGAGTACGGTTGAGTGTGAATGTCTCTGTGTGATCATCATCTTCATTCTGCTGATGTTCAGTGTTGTTGTGTGTGAGGGAATATGGTTCCTTAGTAACGTTCCTTTGTTCCAAGTTCACTAACGTTGTTGGTTAATGTTGAATAAAGATGAATAAAGCTGGCGGCTTGAGTCAGGATTGTGATGCATTGTGCTAATTTTGTGATTGTTTGTGTTTATGTGTGTGTGTGTGTGTGTGTATGATAGTGCACGTACATACACAGTGGCACACATTGGCAGTCTTTGTGTCCACAAACAGCTCACTGGTAAAGGGACATGTGACTGTCTCACACACTGTATAATACACACACACTCATACACATACATACACGGACACTCCAATAGAAACACACACACCTGCTCTGCAGTAACTCTTACTTATGCCACATTATTTACAAATTTAGACTCATAACTGCACACACACACGGCTTGGCCACCACAAACACACACACTGAAGCCGTTCTATACATAAGCATATTTATTCAGCCTGTGGTGATAAACGTAACTTACTGGCGAAGCATGACGTGTGATGGTTTCCTGCTGTCTCACACACACACACACACACACACACGCACACACGGCCTGTGATGGACTCTAGCTTGCTGTCACACACATGCACAGTAGCACAGAGGATATAATTATCATATTTCCTCATGTAGTGACTATAAAACATGCTGCTTACACGTGAGGCTTCAGGGAAAGGCTCCGTTTCATTTGGTCATCATTCCTGTTTCCTTTTTTCATTTTTACTCCAGATAATTTTGATGATTTTACACTTTTACACGTGCTCTTGTGTGGTGGGTTTAAATCCCAGCCCAGCCCAGCCCTGCTCCCTCCTGGTTTCTCTGTGTTTTCTCTCTGTACTGATCAACAATAGTTGTTAATCAGTCAGTCAGTCAGTCAGTCAGATAGATAGATAGATAGATAGATAGATAGATAGATAGATAGTTTAAAAAGCTGAATCTTAAATTAAAATTGTAGTTGAAATACAATACAAAGACTTAAAAGTTAATTTCTATGCCTTGTACCTTTTTTAATTTCATCAACAAAAATTCAACTACACATTTATATTGGATGTTGTATTTGAGTATATTTTTTTTTTCCTTTTCTTGATATGTCAATGCTTCTTATTGTTAGTATGAGAATATTATTATTAGTAGCAGTAGTATTAGTAAAGATAACAATGAGTACCATGTATTTTATCTTTTATGCATTGTTTCTTTGTCATGTTCCAGTACTTCTTTGTTCCAATATTGTTTAACTAACAGCGTCCCCTAGTGGCAAAGGGCATTACAAGCCTAACTAATCATGAAACATAACACAACTAAAACCTAAGACTAAGACTAATATAAGACTAAAATAAAACTAAAATCATTGATTTCTGTTTTCCCATTATTGATTTTGCAAAAATTTATATATAAAGAAAGAATTGAATTAAATTTGAATGCTTATTCAATTTTCAATATATTATCACTTCCTGTCTGTCTCCTGCAGCGAGTGTTTTGATGAATTTTTCCATGATTAAATCTGAGTTTGTATTAAACAGGGTGTGTGACTAAAAGTGTCACTGTTTATGTTTGCGGGTCGTGCATGAATACATTAACAGCAGAGTTGACTGCCACATGTGGGCCTGTCCCAAGGCTACGCACACACACATACATATATACAATATATATATATAGAGAGAGAGAGAGAGAGGGAGAGAGGGATGGAGAGAGAGGGAGAGAGAGGGAGAGAGAGGAGAGATGTCATCAACACATCATCATGGTGCAGTTAACAAGTGTGTGTGTGTGTGTGTGTGTGTGTGTGTGTGTGTGTGCGCGCATGTGTGCGCGCATGTGTGCGTGCGTGTGAGTACAGTAATAAGCTGGTCTGGGGACTGGGGGGTGGTATATGTGCTGGGGGGTCAGCCTTGGGACAAGGCTGTCATTCTGTGCGTGTGTGTGTAGCCTTGGGATAGACCCGCATTAGTTGGATCACCACACAATGCGATGGGTATGGTTGCCTAGGTAACCCCATCCACCCAGGCAACCGTGGCAACTGGTAGCTAAGTAACAGGAGCAACAAAAAGGAGAGGAGTGAGGGGGGTTACATTCACACACATTATGATAAAATGATGATTTTGGAATGTACGGCAATTAGAGAGATGTGTCATAATAATCAAGTACACACTTTTTTATCTTTAACATTCAATGTCATTCCCTCATATGTATTATCATTAGTATTTCAGTATAATTAATATATTCAATGTAGTATATTATATTCAATATTTCAATATACATACAGGAAATGTTATATAAAACATACGGTAAATAATCATATAATCAAAACATATTTTTTTTTAAATCTGAATGCTAGTTCAATATTTTTGACCAAATCTAGGAGAGAGGATCTACATGAAAAAAAATATTTGAAAAATAATAATAATTTCAACAGTTTCAAAATATTAAATAATATATAGGGCCGAATATAGGTTTTGTTTTGTGCCAGACTCCTCATCCACTCATCAATCCATTAGGTGGCATCGCTAAGCTGCTAATGTAATGTAAACTGGTAAATTTATGGAAGTAATATCAAACTTTGTGATTCATTCTTACTCATCTAAAATAAGATTACATTGTCTTCTGATCAATAAAAAACAAACAATTATATTTCAAATAACTGGAAAATAACGGTATATAAGTTAATTGAATAATATTTGGGGTTTTTTTTTATGTTTGGACTTTAAAATGGCAAACATTATTGCTTAATTTATGATCAGAATAACCAAGTAAAGGTGGTGATAGGTTATAAAGTAATAATAATAATAAGCAATGATTAGTTATCATTTTGGCCACATTAACAAACTATTTTGTATTCGTTTTTAATATCTAAGCAAAGGCAGGTGTAGTTTTTCTTTTCGTACAACAGGGGGCGCTGTGACTCTAAGTAATGCCCTCGGTGCGGCAATTATACAGTATATTTCTCACTGTAAAAACGGAACTTCAATAATGTAATTTGAGAATTTTTCTGTCTTTTGATAATACTTTTAGTATTTGGTATCTTGGATTAAGGTTCATTCTTTTTTCAACTTGTATGTTTTATTTACTCATGTTCATTTTATATCTTTGTGAAGTAATTTGCAGATAGGAAAGTTCCGTTCTATTCTATTGTTTTTTATTGTGAAGCATTTATATTGATCGCTGTGGTCTCCCTGTTATCCATACATACTGTGACAAGAAGGTTCTGCTTACTTGTCTCAGTTTTGTCACGATATGGCCATGCAGTTGTAATTTCAGGCTCTAGAACCGTGCCCCTAAAAATAAATATGTTTGAGCATAGAGCATTTTCTCTGAGAACAGGGGTTGAAACGGAGGTGGGGCCATGATTGATTAGAAACAGTTTACTGTACAGTGTATTTGATCAAGCAATCTGCCATCCCAGGAGAGGGCAGCTTCACTTCAGTGACCTATAATGAAGAGCTATCAGATTGAAGCAGATAAAGCTTTATCAAACAATCATTACACAAGTTAATCTTCACACACACACAAACACACTGTGGACTGAAAGACAGAAAGAAGGGTACTTTATTGATCCCTGTAGGGAAATTAATTCTCTGCATTCTTACCCATCCTCAATGAGGAGCAGTGGGCAGCCCACACATGCACATGCAAACACACAACAGTGCTCAGGAACCAACTCCAGATCTTCCATCTTGCCTTGGAAAGACATGGGGAGAACATGCAAACTCCACACAGAAAGATGCGGAGGTCAACGCCCGGATTCAAACCGATGACCTTCTTGCTGTGAGGCAACAATGCTAACCACCGTGCCACCAAGACTGCCAGCAAAAACCTGCAGGCTCTCACCTATGAAATGACTAACAACTACTACAGTGGTGCAAATATTATATTCACACCAATGCAAAACCATATTTATGCAAATGTTTATGTAGTCATTTAGATACAACAGAACTCAGTCAAGGGCAACCCACCTCATGCTTTACATACTTTTTACTCCTGGATATTCCTAGCACCTGTGTTATTAATGATTATGCGTGTCATCAGCGTCATTTCTGCTCTGTCATTGCCTTTTTGTTTGGCACTGATCAGGAGTAGCGATTCTAATTTTGTTCTTGTTCTTCATCTTGTCCAATGACAATAAAGCTTTTCTGATGCTGATTGCTGTATACTAGATATAAACAGATAAACTAATCCCCCAGTGTGCATCAAACCCCCAAATCTTGTAAAATTTGGCCTTCATAATGCCTGGATATTCTGTGCTGACCAGTTGTTGTTAACATTAGAACCCAATAAAAATGGTTTATTCTAAGATTTGATGCAAATGTCAGAGATAAATTCTCCAGACTTTTAAGCATAGCCATCCTGTCCTTTGTTGTCGCAACGTTTGAGACATGTGCTGCAGCAACGCGTGCTCAATTCCAGCTTGTGCCCTTTGCTGCATGTCATCCCCTCTGTCTATCTTTCTACTGTGCCTATCATAGGAAAACACAAATGCCAAAAAAGTGGAGTTTCAGCTTAACTCGGGTCAACTTTGAGAGCAGTGGAAAAGGAACTTGGCTGCCGCGTAGTTTGGCTCAGTATAATTCAGCCCCGCAGCAGAAAAGGGCCACAAGAGGACACCAAGATTCTTTTAAATTCTTTACATGGCTATGAATGAGTAGAGAGTGGGCCTGGCTGTGTGTTGATATCATCACCTGGAGGGTCAAATACGATCCACTCTCTTTTATGTCTGATTAAGTGAAATAGGTTTGTTTCCCTCATGCTGCAGCAGCGCTGGTTCAATTCCGTGCCCTTTGCTGCATGTGATCACCTCTCTCCACCTGTCCTTCCTGTCTGTAACTCATATCATACCTGTATATATGTATATGTATATATATATATGTATGTATGTATCATAAAAAAACAGAAATGCCAAAAATCTGGAAAAATCTAATGGAAGATAGAGTGTCAGCAACATAACATTGGCATGATCTATTAAAATTCTGAGGGTAGCTGGAGGCAGAAAAGAAACATAAAGATAGACATACACACATTCAATATTAGCGAACACATTGGTTACAAAATAATGCAACTCACTTGGGAAACAACAAACATCATGTTTAGATTTGAACATGATGTGTGTGTTTGAATCTACATTGAAGGGATTGTTGCTTTAGACCCTTAGCATGCAGAACATGCACAGACACAGTCCTCTACTGAATTTTAAGGCAAAAGGCTTGACTTTGACCCCTGGGTCATAAATCACACAAACACACAGGTTTTGCATACATACATTCACAACTTCCAAGAATACCCAAGCTGTGTGTTCTCAGCTTTGAGGAGCAATAAATCTTTTTTTGTTTGATAGGTTTCTGTCAAACAGGAACACACACACACACACAGACACAGTCCATTTGACAGCTGTGAAGTATTTAAGTTAGTTCCTACAAACTTCCTCTTCCCTCTCAAGGTCCAACGGCAAAGCACAAACACAAGCACAACAATGCACACACCACGTTTCAATACTGGCTCTTTCCTTACAAACCTGGTTGTTAATCCCCTCTGGAAAACACAGACACACACACACACACACGCGCATATTATTACATTATTAACCTTGTCTTTTAACCATTAACCAATAATAGTTAATTATTATATTATTATTATATTATT